>CM053502.1:72314659-72365116 GCA_028627145.1 Eidolon dupreanum | reverse complement strand
AACTGAATAAAGTTGTGTTCAACCCCCATTGTGGCTGTGCTGTTTTTCTGTCTACTTTCTCTAAAGATAATGTGGAGAACAGCCTATTAATAATGGCTTTTATAGCTATAGAGAAACTCTCACTGGTCTCCAGAGCATTTCTACTGCTTCAACATTTTAATATTTTATTATTGTTTATACAAAAATTCCTTAAATTGTAAATGCTTAAATATGACTCATTATTTGCTGAATCCACAAGAAATTGGTGGTTTTTTATTTCTGCTTTAGAGACAAGAACATATTATGTGGCAAGCAGAATTAATATTCTTTACGAATCTTATTTCCCAGCTTCCTAAGAGGCAGCACAGAGAAGGAAGAGCATGGGCTTCTCTTTTTGGAAGCAGGTGCTCCTGGGTTCCAGTACAGTTTTGCTCAGCCTTTCATTAGCTGTGTGACCTTGGGCAAGTTACCTAACTCCTCTGAGCCTCCATTACTTTTACAGTCAATGTACTTACTTTGTGAAAAGTCAATAGAATAAACTGTGGAAATAATCAGCATAATAGTAATAGATGATAGCAATTTTATTATTAACACTCAAGGAGGCAGAGCTTCTATATATGTGTGTTTTAGTCACTATGTTGGAATTGGCTAGACCTTCCATGCTATGTGACATGAAAAGCTGGGGTCTCCCCAACCACTTTTAGTTCAAGCATTTAGAGAGATAATTTTGACCTGAATCCAAGGCACTTCTCATTATCCTCTATTAAAGTAGTGAAATAGAAAGCAAAACATCCAGAATACAATGTCTTATTTATATAGTAGAATTAAATATATCACTTTTATAATAGACATTGTTGGTTTCCTTCAAAGTGTCTATTTTCACCTCATTCCAATTTCAGTCATGAAAATCGAGTATCACCTTAACTCCATCTCCAGGGTGGATTTTGGTTGCCCTGTGCCAGTCAGTTTAATTATTGGTTCAGGGATGAGTATGTAACCCAAGCTAAATTAATCATAGGGATGTCTGGGATTTTATTAAATTGTTGCAGGAAGAGAAATTTTATCTTCCTCTGGGAAGCTGTGCCTTGCCCATGGAAAGCCAGGAGCTGCTGCAGCCATTCCTACTCTGAGAAAATCCAAACTGAGGGTGAAGCCAACCACCAGAGCAAGGCAAAGCCACAGTAATCTCAGAGAAGCAGAGTTGGGAGTTCATCAAAGCACTTCTGAAACTTACTAGACTGTTGGGCTTTTCAACTTCTTGAGTCAATAAATGACTTTAAGTCCATTTAGAATTAGCTTATATAATAATGTGTGGCCCAACATATCTCAACTATTATGGCTTTATTATGATCCACTATTTTACCACCACCCTCTCTACCAAGAGTAAACATGTAAAATGCCATTGATAATAAAATGCCATTATATATGTGTCTGCGACTTCTGAAAAAACAGTCTTGAAGCCATTATGATCCTATTGTTCTTTAAACCTGATTTCGCATGATGAAATTATCCTTTGAAGGTAATCTTAGAGAGGAGTAACTCTCATTTCTAAAGACTCTACATGAACATTATTTTTCAAACTATTATCTATACACCAACATAATTTCCTTTTTGCCTCAACTATCTAGAAGAGGAGAGATACATAATGTTGGTAGATTTGTTCATTAGAACTGCAGGGACCTTGGCAATGTGTGAAAATGGTAAGATAGAGGAAACTAAGACAGTTATCAGGGTCCCCAACAGCACCTGGGTATCAAGGGGCAGCATGAGTCCTGGACGTCTTGGGGAGGACAGAATGGTGAGATAGGGAATAAGTACGCTCAAAGGTTTAGAACAACTTGGACAGGATCAGGCATGTAGCAGCCCTGCATAAATAGCAGTTCCCTCCAGGGGCAGCATTTCTAAAATGGAATTTATATTCCATTATAATGGAATATAATAAAGAAGAGAATCACCTGCATCAGATCAACCTGTGGAATATGGGAGAGTGGTTGAGAATGCTGATTCCTGGGCATCAACTTAGACCTATTAAATCTGATTTGGGGCGGTCTTGGAAAATCTATACATCCAATGAACTCCTCAACTGAATCTCATATATCCTAGGTTTCCTAAACTTGCCTTCCTGTAAGACTGACCCAGAGTACTTTTTTAATATACAGACCATAGTACCCCCATCCCAGAACTCTTGAATCAGAATCTCTAGAAGAAGGGTCTGGGAATACTCATATTTAATAAGCTCCTCAGAAAATTCTTATGAGCAAGTTCATTTAGAAAAAGTTTCCCTGGAGGTTACTAGAAATCCAATGGCAGTAGAGTCCCAGTGCTCTCCCAGCTGTCTGCTGGGCAGTAGAGAAGTCCATGGGTATCACATGGTATTGGAAGATATGGCTAGATAATCAGATCCAAAGTCCCTCAAGATGGTGAATATCCATACACTTCCCACCCCTGCCAGGTACATTCGTGGGTCTGCTGATAGTACCAAACATCATAGCTAGCTGCTCAAAGCTGGGCAAACCAAAGCCAGGTGATATGAGGCATTTGCCTACAGGCATCCCCAGACCCCAGTCTCCTCACCCTCTCTTATCACTACATCTCACAATAGAGGGGGCAGGAGAAATTGGTATTATTTATTACACCCTTCATCCCCTATCTTTTTTTATTAAATTTATTGAGGTAACATTGGTTATTAACACTATATAAGTTTCAGGTGTACAATTCTATAATACATCGTCTGTACGTTGCATTGTGTGCTCACCAATCAAAGTCTAGTCTCCTTCCCTCACTGTATGTTTGACCTCCTTTACCCTCTTTGTCCCTCTTCACCACCACCACCATTCTCTCCCTCTGGTAACCACCACACTGTTTCTTTTTCTGTGTGTCTACAGATTTGTTTGTTTGTTTTATTTGTTTATTTGTTGCTTTCTGTTTTATATCCCACCATCCTGGTGATTCTCAGGTGCAACCATGGCTGGGAAGCACTGCAAGTGGTTACCACTCTTTCTAATCTCTTTCTAATCAATGGACCTTCCTCAGAATTTTTATTTAAAAAGAACCTCTTTAATAGTTGTTATAAATGGGTGTGAGAACACATTAAAGCAGTTTAATTGACTTGTTAATTCAATCTACCAGTGAGTTCGTTTTCAAAATACCCAACATATAGCTGAGTAGGCTTTTGTTAAATTCTTCCATAATAATGGAATATAAATCATAAAGATTTCTGGATCCAGAATTACAAATGTGTTTACCTCTTTAGTATTTAGTATTCAATATTTGTCATTCCTAGAGGATTGGAAACCAAATTTACATAAACACTAAGAGATGGATCCTTAACCTTACACCTAACGATTGTCATTGCCTTCAACAGATTTTGGTCACATTCATTAGGCCATCCTTTCTCAGGAAGTGTTCCAGGTACCTTGGACTGTACAAGAGGGCAGTGCACTGGAGAAGGTATGGAATCACCTTTTTCCTCACAATAAAGTATCTTTTTTAATGGAAACAGTGAGCAAAGAACCCTATAGGCAAAAGTTGCTCACTATATGTGGATCTTTAGGAGTAAAACTCAAGCTCAATAACTTTGAAATAACACTGAAGAGAAATTCAGTGCTTCCAACATACTCGGTATGAGCCTACTCTCTCACTTGCTGGCTACTCAGCCCCACCACACAGCAGTCAAAGTACTGAAGGATCGGTGAAGGATTATGGAAAAATTTGGTGGAGAAAAATTAATAAAACCAACCCAACTACACTGGGAAAAAATGAACTCTTGGGAAGCAGAGCAGAAAATAATTTAGATGACAATGTACTTTACAAATTGTTTATATGCATGAGCCTACATGCAGTGCTTAAAACATTAGAATTAGAGACCAGAGCCCCACGACCCAGTCCCAGCCATAGCATGTACTGCCTATGTAACCTCAGGCAAGCCTCTGAATCTCAGTTTCCTCATCTGAAAAGGGGGATGATTGTACCTAGCTCACTAGATTGCAATGTAAATCAAAAGAAATAACACATAAAAAAGTCCTTTGAAATTATCTTTGCTATACAAATGTAGAATGTTACTATGATTCCATGGCATAACAGTGAATTTTAAAAGAAGGCACCCTTTGTGCATAAATTACAATAGGGCATCTAGAAATTATACAGTTATATTTCATGCTGTGAAAACTTTTAGCTGAGAACTTTGAGCAATTAAGCACTCCATAGCAAATTGAAGGACATGAAGACCTTGGAGAAGGTTTAGAAAAGAGCCACAGAGATGATTAAAGAGATGGAAAATCAAAACCATGCTCAGGAAAGGTTGAAAGAACCAAGTTCATTCTGCTTGTAGAAGACAAGTCTACAGGGTAATTTAATAATTGTTTACAAGCACATGCAGCCTGGTGTCCAGCTGTTCCTTCCAATGGACAGAAAATAAATATCATAGACCCTTGGCAGATTTGACATGTGAGGTTTCAAATAATTGTGCATGGCTCTGACAGTTCATGGAATGTAATAATTTGTAAGTTTTCTAAACCACAAATTCTAACCACAGGTGTGCGAATGAAACCTATTATCTTGTCAGTGACTAAGGCTATCCAACCATCCAACATAGAAATCTCAATGAGAATGTGTTGTTCTCCACTAATTGTCATTTACAGAGTAATTTTCAGATGTAGTAATAATAATAATAATAATAATAATAGCTACCTTTGAGTGTCTACTATGTACCAAGCAGATTGTTCTAAGAGTTTAATGAGAAGTATTTCATTTAATGAAAAAGGAAAATGAGGCATGGATAAGTCAAGAAGTCTGCACCTTATCTCAATTAAAGTTGGATTCTGATCATCTTCCTGTCAATGTTTGTCTAGGATGCTCTCTCCTTTTTCTGCAATAGTCTGTGCTTGCTCTCTACGCAACAGAATTAAGTCAACATTATACATGATCCTGCTCCTTCTCATATTTTCATTGGTTTACATGTGCTAGAATGAAAATTTTGAAACCACAGACCAGGTTCATGTATGTGCCTTGAAAGCACTAACCTTGTGACTTGTTCATGTATGCATCCTCTCATTGGTAAAATAGAAATAAGACTACCACATGGGGTTGCTGTGAAGAGGAGCCAACATTATATGTTGTAGGCAATCAAGGAATTATCAAACTGTGGTAGTGATTGACTCCTTGTCTGTACCTCGACTGAAATTTTAGGCAGGACTAAGGCCAAGCAACCAGATGAGAAACTCTAGACCAGAGAGGGAATGCAATCCAAGCAGGTAGTTGGAGTCCTCCTTTGCTATCAGGGGAAGCTCCGACGTGCAGAGTCTTTCTGGAGCAAGCAAAGTTTTCTGTAGGACTAATATTTGACATTGGTGGTCTACAAACAGCAGAAAGGTTCTACAAAGAAACAGGTATAGAGCACGAAAAGTGCTTCAGAAAACCACAATGAGATTTTGAGATGTTATGTGCTTTTCTGGCAGAAAATACTTAAGAATCAAGTGAATGTGACAGATGCATGTAACTATCTACTTTATAGGTAAGTTAAAATAAAATTATTAATATTCCATATTTAGAATATCTACTTTGTTTCCTAATAAGTTGAATTAATTTGCTCAAATATCTATGTGCTATGAAGTCATTCTTGACCCTAGAAAGGAGAATTTAAGAATACATCTCCTATCAATTACATGAAAATCCAGAAAAAGCGCCTAAGCAAGTCCCCGTTGCTATTACTGACCCCTCTCTTTTATCAACTTAGAGATTATCTACTGTAAGATTTCCCCTTCCTGCCCCAAATTTCTAGGCTATTTCCTGCCATCATGAGTTTATGTATCATTGAGAAATACTAACATATTTTAATAGATTTAATAAAACCTAATTAAGAAGTTTTTTTCTAAAAATAAGTGCTACCTTCCAAAACCAAATTGAAATCATTGTTTATTGTCTATTTTTCTGCTGACTCTCTCCCATCAGTATGTATAATTTAGAGCCCAGCAGAATTGGCGGGCATTTTAAACAGGTGAAAACTGTTCTTAAATTTTCTTCTATCATCTCTACCCAGCAGGCCCAAAACATTACCCTTCTCCCTTAATTAGTTCACACTTTCAAACACCATAATCAAACAAACACAAACCCTCTGGCACACAGAGCTTTGCAGTGACTAGAGGTTTCATAAATTATCTTCAAATGGCTGGTGATTGAGGGATACCTTGGATCCCTATGCCTCTTTTGTCTCATCTTTTTCCTTTCTTCTCCTCACTCATTCCCCTCCAGCCACATTGACCTCCTGTTCTTCAAACACACTAAGTAACATTTCCACTTCAGGGCCTTTGCACATCCTGTTCCCTTTGGCTCAGACATCTTTCCAAAATATCCATATGGCTCATTCTCTAAACTCCTTTAGGGCTCTTGATATCTTACAATTTAATGACATCATCTTCTCCATCCACTGGATTCAATAAAATGCCACCCCTCACCCCAACCAGTCCACACCTTTGCAGCTACCTAACTTCCTTCCCTACTTTATTTTTCTCTATGGTACTTATCAATAACTGACATTTACATATTTTATTTCTTTACTTGTTTATTGTCAGACTCTTCCATGTAAGCTCCACAAAGGCAAGTGTTTTGCATATTTCTTCACTATGATATCCACAATCCTTAGGATAATTCATGGTACATAGGGGACACTCAAGAAATATCTGAGTGAATGAATTGAATGTGTGAATGGGAAGAAAATGCAGTGTCAGAGTGAACTGAACAAGAAGTTACTAACATCTTAGCTACAGTTTCTTGGAGGAGATTCCTTCCTTCCTAGGACCTGCCATGTGCATGTGCACACAGCCAAGTAAATGGCGTTGTGAAATTAGCCTTGCTTTCTTAGTTCATCAGGCTCTCCCATAAAGTATTTGAAACCCTAGGCCTTTAGTGATAAAGCGTGTTAATATGACTTGATTATAATATGGCAGTTTGATTTAGGCACCAGTGATACACTTGAAATGTAAATATACGGTCAGTTTTTAAAGGATTAGTTGGTGATATGTGAAAAAACTGGTTGCCCCTGATATGATAAGGCAACCAACCCCTGTGATCTAGCCTTCTGATAAGAAGGAGGATTCCATTCAGCTGATTCCATTAGCGAGCCCTCTGGCTATCTCCTTATAAGAGCCTACTGGTCCTGTCTTTATCCAAGTTATAGTAGAAACTATAACCTTTAAGTTCCCTAGAGATCCCTGATACCTCCCTACTCTTTACCCCGTAAGTCTCAAAAGACAGATTTATTTTATTCTGAGAGTTTATGTCTCTATGTAAAGATCTGTTCTCCCATAAGAAAATTTGCTTCAGGTCTGCTTTGGAACTAGAAAATCAATCCTTAGTTAAACTAATATACAAAGGGATATAATTGTCATGACCTCAAAATAACATCAGTAAATATTTATCAAATGTAATACACTTTGCTGTCATGAAAGAATAAAGATGGGATATGAGCACTTCTTCCAAAGATCTTAAAAGACATAGACCCCCTATCTGTAGAAAAGCCAAGTCTAGCCCATTCTTCATACTCACCTGATAAAAGTAGAAACTCCAGGATAGTTTCTGAGAGAACTCCAGAACTCCTGGCTGAAATGGTAAGTGAGACTTTAAAACTGATGGGCAGATAAATCCAAAGAAATCCAAATAAAACTTTATAACCAAAAAATGAGAGGTAAATCCTACTCTGGCCCCAAGGCAAATTGGAGACAGAAGGATAGAAAGTTTGGAGACATAGACCTCTCCCTCTGTGAGGACACAAGTTTGTGTTTGGTGAAGAATACTTTGAGTGGAATGCCAAGTAGTTCCACTTAAATTAAGTTCCACCTTCTGGGACTTTCTAAACCTCTCACCTTCTTTATTTTTTATTCTCTAACCCGATAGGGAACATGCCATATGATAAAGATATTAAAGTTATGAAAATTCATTAATATAATCATGAGGTTTGTCTTACATGCACACCATTCTAAAAATCTGGGAGGTTTGATCTGGTGCACAAATACTGCTGTAGTCCTGGATAGAAAAAGGTTGATCTATGGGGTCACCACTAGAATGGAGCTAAGACCTGGGGTTAGAAAATGATTGGAACAAGAGAAGAGGATAGCAGATGGGGGAAAAAAAACTCAATTTTTTTATGAAGCAACTTTATGGGAAAAGTAATAAATGCTTTTACATCATCCTCAGGTATATTTTAGATCAGGAGTCAGCAAACTAAAGCTCACAACCATTTCTTATAAATAAAGTTTTATTAGAATACAGCCCAGATCAGTATGTTATGCATTATCCATGACCGTTTTTGTATTACAGGAATAGAACTGAGTAGTTTTGATGGAGACCACGTGGCCCACAAAGCCAAATGTATCTGCTATTTGGCCCTTTACAGAGAAAGTTTGCTGACCTCTGGTTTCAAACATGAAAGAGAATTCTGCCAACACACTCTGTACCTTTTGTTGGAAAAGTAAGTTTACTGGAGGATTTCTATCTTTTTCTTTATTGCCTCTTCCCCCTTTTTGAAATTGCTTGTATTTCCCCTAGCTCCTCTCTTCATTCCATCGGGCTTAGGGATGAAAGGCTATGTGCACGTGGAACTGCACCCTTCTGTGGGGATGGGTGATGTGAAGGAGAGATTTGCCCTGTTCTTTAGAAATGAAAGAAAATGTGAGCATAATTTAAGAAAAGTAGTCCCCTATACTCTTCTGTAAACACTGAGAGTTTATCTTTTCTTCCAATGTCCTGTGTTCAATCAGTAATCATAATTATTTTCATAATATTATGTCTTTGATTTTTTTGTTAAAATAAAAATACCTAACATATATTGAGTCTTTGTAGGATTCCAATTGCCATTCTAAGAGCTTTATGTGAACTATCCCATTCAATCCTCATAACAGCCCTGAGGACGTGTACCATCACCATTTACAGGTGAGCAAACTGAGTAACAGAGTAGACCGAGTAACTTGCCCCAGGTCAGAAACGCAATAGCAGGGCAGGGTTCAAACCACTCTTGAGCTATGCTCTTGACCACTGTATTATACTATTTACATCAAGAAAATGTGAAAATAAACAATCAAAAATCTAAGCAAAAAGTAAATTTTTATCAGACATTCAATGTGTAACCATCTATCAAATGCTAATACCAAAGGCTAACTTGAAAAAACAATATTAATTTTTTATCTACACCACTCAGTCTATGATTTTTTTCAAATAAGTATCTTTAATGAGACTTCTTAAAAAGTGTAACTTTTAGTAATTTTTATTCACTTCTGGGCTTTTATTAAACTTTGATTTCCTTATTGGGTTGGGAAGCATTTTGGAGTCATTCTTACCAAATTCAAGTATATAAAGCAATCATAAACTAATAACTATCTTATTACATCTGAAGTACAGACAGTGAAGGAAAGCAAAGCAAATGTAGTTTTTTCCACCTTTTACTTAACTGTATTTGTTAAGATACTTGAAAAAACTTTGGACCTCCCAGGAACAGCATCTCAGCATCAGCAGGTTTTCAATTCTTTTACTTTAAATTCTGCTGATTCATAGGGAGCTTTTGAGTCTCAAGTCTTTCTTCGTTCATGGACACAAAATAAAATGGCTAAAAATATAGTTTATTCATGATATTTAGATTAATGCCTTTGAAAGAAAAGTTTTTTTAGTTAGAACCAAACTCCTAGAAGGTCAAGGAATTGGCTCTGCTTCTGCCCCAAATTCTCCTCCAGAGAATCTGAGCCTGAAGTTTCCAGTGATCCCACCAGAGAATTTCCCTCCAATTTTAATCAATATCAGAGAGTAGAGATACATATGGTGGAGATTTTTATATTTGTATTTGGTTTTACAACAAATATAGTTTGAAAAAGATTTTGAAAAAACACAAACTCTGGATTCTGGTCTGGCATCTAAGGAACTTGAAAGTCTTCACTCTGTTCTAACAACAGGTAAAAAGCTGAATGAACTGCAAAAATAATATACGCTTAGACACACCAGTGAAATGAAGACAGACACAGGGCTAACAGCTACCCTCAAAACCCCTGCTGGGGTTTTATCAGAGCCTAACCTACATAAGGGAAGAGAAATACCAATTCCAATCAGTTTTAGCCTTGTATGTCAGAGGAAGGAAAATGCACAAGTCCAGCTCCCTCCAGCCATCATACCCTATCTAAAGGGAAAAAAAAAAAAAAACTGAGATGTACCATTGAAGTTCACATTCCAGTGACACAGGCTCTCAAAAGATCAACACTTAATCATAGGACGAGAGAATTCTTCCCACCTGCCCCTACACCTGAACTCTACATTACTAAAGGCCTACTTATCACAATTTTTACCCAGGACATTGTGTATACCTTTCAACAAAAAACTACAAAGCATGCTAAAAGGCAAAAAAAAAAAAAAAACCCACAATTGAAAGAGACTGAATGAGTATCAGAACCAGAATCAGATATAGCAAAAATATTGGAATTATCAGACCAGTTTAACGAAATCATAATTTAGCATATTAAACTATGATTAAGATGCTAAGAGCTTTAACAGAAAAAGCAGACAACATGCAAGAACAAATGGATAATGCAACCAAAGAGATAGAAATTTTAAAAAATAATCAAAAAGCAAGGCTAGAGATCAAAAACACCATAATAGAAATGAAAAATGTATTTGAAAAGCTCATTGGTTGGCTGAATACAGCTGAAGAAAGAATCTCTGAGCTTAAGAATATGACAATAAAAACTTCCAAAATTGAAAAAGTAAAGAGAAAAATGATTGAAAAAAATAGAAAAGAATATCAAAGAACTGTAGAAGAACTACAAAAGATATAATATATGTGGAATGGGAATACCAGAAAGAGCAGAATGAGAGGAAAAGAAGCAATATTTGAAGAAATAACAACTGAAAATTTTCCCAAGTTAATGTCAGACACCAAACCACAGATCCAGGAAGCTCAAAGAACACCAATCAGGATGAATGAATTAATTAATTGATAAGAAAAAATCTTGAAAGAATCCAGAGGGAAAAAAATCTTACCTATAGAGGATCAGGAAAAAAATAATAATAATAATTACATCTAACTTCTCCTAAGAAACAGATAGGCAAGAAAAGCATGAAATGGAACATTTTAAATGCAAAGAAAAAAAAAAAAAACACCAACCTAGAAGTCTGTAACCTACAAAGTTACCCTTCAAAGTGAAAGAAAACTAAAGATATTTTTAGGCAAAATTTTAAGGAATTTGTTGCCAGTAGACCTGCCTTACAATAAATGTTAAAAGAAGTTCTTCAGATTGAAGAAAAATGATGTAGGTCAGAAACTCAGATCTACACAAAGAAAGAAAAATCATTAGAGAATGAAAAGTGAACATAAAATAAAAACTTTTATTTTTCTTATCCTTAGTTGATATAACAAATAAGGTTGTTCAAAATAATAACGATTATTTAATTATGCATGATTATGTATATGTATATACATATATGTATATACATATATACATAAGTATGCACTTCTGTATAAGTGCAATGAATTGACAGTAATGACAAAGAGAGGGAGAAATTAGGAATATTTTGTTATTATAAAGTACCCACACTACCCATGAAGTGATGTAGTGTTATTTGAAAGTAGACTTGGATTAGTTGTAAATGTATATTGCAAAAACTCTTGGGAAATCACTGAAAAAAGTAAAAAGAAAAATATAATTGATATGCTAAAGAAGGAGAGAAAATAAAATCATATGAAGTGCTCAATTAAAATGATAAGAGGAAAAAAAGAGCAGAAGACAAAAATAGGAACAGAGAAGAAGGGCAACAAATAGAAAACAGTAACGATTATGGTAGATATTAATCTATATCAATATATCGACTATATCAATAATTACTTTAAATATCAATTATCCAAATACATCAATAAAAAGACAAGAGATTGTCAGAGTGAATCAAAAAACAAGACCCAGACTATACAATGTCTACAAGAAGCTCACCTTAAATGCAAAGACACAGAACTGAAACGTAGAACAATGGAGAAAGCTATATCATGCTAACACTAATCAAAAGAAAGTGAGACTAGTTATATTAATTTCAGAGAGAGCTATATAACTTTCAGAGCAAAAAAGTTATTAGGTATAAAGAGAGGCATTACATAATGATAAAAGGATCAATACTCCAAGTAGACTAATAATCCTTAATATATAAACACTTAACAACAGAGTATTAAAATAGTATGAGGCAAAAACTGATAGAACTTTAAGGATCAATAGAGGAATCCACTATTATATTTTGGTAATTTACCACCACTTTTTTGCATAGAGCAAAGCTTCTGTGATACAAGCTGTGATTTGGCTGGATTAAGAAAACTCTACAAATAGTATCTTGATCACTAATATTAATTAAGTCCTTGCTACAACATTTTATAGAATCTAAGATTCTATCAATCATAAGATTCACCATTGTTTTATCAACCACCAACAAAGAAAGAACATGCTACCAATTAAATCAAGGCATCATTGATTGCAAGACATGTCAGAGGTGTCAAAGTATGAAAAAGAGTGAGTCTCAGAATCAATGAAAAATAGCATGTATGAAGGATTCTATGATCTCCTTTAATTCTCAAAATAAACTTCTGAGGTTGGTACTAGTACTCAGCCCATGTTTCAGATGAAGAAATAGGCTTAAGTTTCTCATAAGTGAGAAATCCATTGCCTGCCTATCTCCAGGGTCTGAGCCTGTGCCACTAGACTTCTCTGACAGTTTATGGTACCTTGGAAAAGAACAGAAAATGAACCACAGTGCAAGATCCAAGTAGCTCTATAATATATCAGCTCTTACTTTTTACACCTAGAGTTTTTAATCCAACAACAAATGCAATTATATCTTCTCTTCAACATATGTAATAAGCAAGAATGCACATTCCTTTTCTTGTGCCCTATATCTATTGGCAGTTCCCAGAGTACAGAACTCAATTAAATCAACCTGCTGCCTTCCTCTTAAAAAGAACATAATATTCTGAGAAGTAGTCAAGTTTTCTGGGATTTGGAGAGCCATCATTTTATTTTCTCTACTTTTTTGTGTTTAGAATTTTTAATCATGAAAAAGTTATTTTTAATCCGTTAGAATACAATGTTGTAATGATAATAGTCAGCATATATTAAACTTTACTACTTACCACAGCACTCCTCTTAAGATCACATATCTAATAAATAGCAGAGCTGAGCTCAGTCCTAAAATATATCTCCAG
The DNA here is from genome assembly GCA_028627145.1 of Eidolon dupreanum. NCBI lineage: Eukaryota > Metazoa > Chordata > Mammalia > Chiroptera > Pteropodidae > Eidolon > Eidolon dupreanum. The sequence goes on along the minus strand of CM053502.1, from coordinate 72,351,927 downwards.
GACATTGTGCATCTACAGAGGAGAGGACAGCTTACTCTTTCTGAGGCTTCAGAGAAGAAAATGTTTAATCAAAGTCTTGAAGTGTAATTAATGTTCAGTGTTGGGACATGATGAGAAGGAGAACTGCATGGACCAAGACAAAAGGGACTGCAGAGTATTTTCAGGAAAAGACTGGGAACCCACACGTGGCAATTCCTAAGCAATACTCCACACATACTCTACTCATGACAAACAGCCAATGTTTCTCTGAGTACTCTACCTTTCTAGCCCATAAATTCAGTATGCCTAATAGGTATTTTCAAGCAGCTCTTTTGAGACAATTGACTCATCTGTGTCCACTTAGAGAGTGAGTGCCTTATCCTGCCCACAATTTCAGTGGTTAGAAATCTTGTGTGTATGCATGTCCCACACACCCTCTCAGGAAACAAATCAAACATGCAATTCCTCTTCTCAACTCAGGGAGAACATGGGGTTCAGCATGTTCACAAAAACAAAACAAAACAAAACAAAACAAAGATTTGAGGGTTTAACATTTGCATAAAAGGCTAATTTTTTTAACTAATTTGTCAAGAAATAAAAAAAAAGGAGGGAAGGAAGGAAGGAAGGAAGGAAGGAAGGAAGGAAGGAAGGAAGGAAGGAAGGAAGGAAGGAAGGAAGGAAGGAAAGGAGGAAGGGGAAAAGAAAGAAAAAAAAGAGAAAAAGAGAAAAAAGAGAGAAAGGAAAAATAAAGAAAAGAAAGCTTGATTATTGTTGAAGCAGCAGAAGCTTGAAATTTCCATAGCAATAAGGCTAATTCTGCTGAGCCCCATTCAGCCCAGTCCCAGTGCTGAGGCCTGTGGGAGCCTCTCAGGTGGCTGACCCAAGAATGGCAGCAAAAGGGGCAGCTGAGTGGGCAACAGGGGATACAGGGGTCAGAATGGGGATGGGAAATAAAAGATAAAGGAGAATGAGTACAGTGAAAGTGAACTTGAGAAAGAGAAAATATTCACTGAAAAGTTGACAGATTAGCGATCCCTTGTGGAGTTGGAGCTTTAAAGAACAATGTTGCTGAAAGATTAATGCTAAATTCTGAAAATGAAGCTCAGTCCATGGTACCTTGAGCACACTGGTCTCTCAATTTAAGTAATAAATTGAAATTTTCTTGAGTTAATTGTATTATTTTCAGGACATTTGGCTTTATTTCACACACATTCATAATTTTTTAATCTTTCGAATCACTTTTTTCCCCATGTGAGAAATATACAACTATAGGAATGTATTAAAGTTACTGGCCTAAACTCTCTCTTGTTTTTGCATTTCGCATATGGATTAGATACCTGGGAATATTTAACATTGGAATATCACCTATTCATCTGTTTTGATTACCCCAGTGATAGCCGGGCAATCAATAGATACATCTAAAATATAAAGTTGATGAGAAGAGTAAATAAAAAGTAATTAAACTTGTTAGTCAAAAGCAGAGAAAAGGAAAACCCAGCCAACAGTTCAGTAGAATAAAAAAGGTTTTTCTTAATAGGAGAACATTATAAACTGACTTAAAAAATGGAATTTTTATATAATGAAAGTTAATACCCCTGACTAGGGAGCACCAATACAAAAGTTACTTTCAAACCCTTTGTCATGTCACAATATATAGTATCCCGGATCTTTTCAGTAAATCCTTTTATGTATCTGTTCACACCTGGCTTGTGCATGTCTTCACTATTCTCAACCCCTGATGAGTATCTATAAACTATGCAGTATAGAGACAACTTTTTTCCTCTGGACTAATAGCTTATAAATGTTCTGGAGACACATTTAGTCAGATTTAGAGACTAAATCTAGATTCAAGTTTTGAGGAATTTATGTTCCTTTGAGAATTAATTTTGCCACTTCACCCTACTCAGTTCCTGGCTAGGTAAAGAAAACACCTCTGATGAGCAGATACTTTTCATGCAATCTTGTTCATTTATTTCCTTTGTTCACTCAGCTCTCCTAAGACCATTGTCCCAGGATGCTTACTGCAAAAAAGCTGCCTAGTCAGAAGAGTTGAGTCATAAAAAGTTGGGTGCTTATCTTTTTCTGATTTTATAGGCATGTTTGTTTATTTGCTGACATGCAGCATTAACACCAGTTTAGCTGTGTGACATTTATCTGACCGCCACCCCAAGTTGTGAACCCCAGACTTGTCCAGCTCTTCTCCTAGAACCAGACTTGTTTTCCTAGGCACTTCTGAATAAGGAGGCTGAGATAGGAAGAGGGAAAGAGTACGGAGAGAAAGAGAAAGGAAGAGAGGGAGGAAAGGAGGGAGAGAGAAAGGGGAATATGCATGCACAGGCGCACAAATACAAAGTCCTGCTTCCATTGAGGATTGCAGCCTGCTGCACAGTGGGAACCAAGAGATACAAGGCTGCCCATGTAACAGATGCAAGTTTCCTGTGCTTCAGTTCAGCTGGGAATGCAGGCTGTAAAGCAGAAATAAATCACATGGAACTTGCTGTCATCTCTCTACCTTCCTGCTAAACCCTCCAACACTGCTGCTTGACTGGCTGGAGTCGCTGTAGTTTTTCAATGAAGGCTGGAGACTGGCGTTGGCAGCACTGCCTAATTTTTAGCTAATACCTTTGTGGGTTCTGCGTTCGCATCTGGCCAGTGCCATCATGCTGGGTATGATTATAATAGGCTGCTGCTCTTTCCCAAGCAGGAAGCTGGAGTCCTGTTACCGACAGCCTAAACGGAGGCTTGTTCCAAACACAACAGCACATCACAGCCAGGGAAGGGTCTGCGGTGCGGGACTTCTCCCAAGGCATAAAAAAAAGAGAGAGAGAGAGAAATGTGTTAACTGTGCTAACAGTGCCAAGTAATATGCTTCGTTAAAAATTTAATCACCTACAAGTGCAAAACAAGTGCAAAGCAATCATGTTGTAATTAGCACAGCAATTAACACCTCCCTTTTCGATAGCACATGCATCCTAGGAAGTGCAGGATTGCAAGTGTTTATACTGCTGACAGGCTCGGTTCCTATAGAGAGGGAAAAATTGCTTAAATAGAATTTTTTGGTTTTTGGCATTTGAGTTGTTATGTGTTCATGAAATCACAAAACCAGCTGCCATTTTGTTTTTGTGCGAAAGTTGTTCTATGTAGTGTCTCTAACCAACTTTCCCACTTTATGTGTTCTCTGAACATTCTTTTTAGCATTGCGTGTTAAATGGTGCTCCCTGCCCTCCCCCAAAAATTGTATTCCTCAATCTGTTATCAGAAACAAAATACCCAAGATAAATGGCTATTAGAAATAATAGTATTCACTCTATCACTTCAGAAAACTTAGGTCTCCTCTATGCCATCAATCCTAGTCACTGATGTAAAGATCTTCTTAGGTGCTAAGAGCCAGTTCTTTAAAGAATTGGGATAGGGAAGGAAGTTAGACACTCTCTCCCTATGTGCCACCCCATACTAAGCCCACATCTAATAACTGGCCAAGAACATGACCTATCTGGCATTGCCTGGGAAAGATCCATTCTGGAATATATTGCCTGCTAACCTGATTCACAGGTGTTGCAGTGCTCATCTCCCTACATAGAGATTTATGGGTAAAAAGGGTAGGAAGATAGAGCGAGTCGTCTATCTCATGTCCATACCCCCAACAGATGAACGTGTGGCAGAGCATGCAGTCTGAGATGTCACTTATTGGAAATTTATCCCAGGCCCCAAAATCCTTGGCACAGTGTAGATGTTACTATGAGAATGGGACTTAACTAATGACTCTAAAACTTTAAATGTGTTTGAAAGGAGTTTTATAAGGACTTTTTTAAAAACTAATGAAACATCTAGAGGTTTAAGAGTTTAATGAACAGCATGAGGGAAAAGCAAATTAAATATTTAAAATAAATTTGTTTTATTCTTGCTGCCCACTAATAATGGAATACATGTGTTTTAAGGAGTAGAGGAAATATTTGAAGTGTGATGTTTGGGGAATACAAAAGCAATTGCCTAAGCCTCGGTTTTCTTTTGTTGACTTTGTAACAACACTGCTAAAATATGAGGAGCAAAAAGAGAGAGGCAGTAAGATCTGGCTAACATTCTGATATTCTGCAGACTCTCTAGAAAGTTCAGGCATTCACAGAGGCTTTTCACTTTCCTGATTTGCTATTTCCTTTCCCCAGCAATCCTTTTGTTTCCGCTCCAAAGCCAATCCCAGAGAGCTAAGAAAAGAAACCTCAATGAGATAGAAGACACACTTTATAAGTGGAGCAATCTCCAACAGAAAATTCACCCTGGAAAGCTCAGTAGGAAGTAAAATAAAACCCCTGTTTCAAATACAAAGAGGACAAATGTCCTATCATGTTAAGAAGCCTCAAATTCAGTATGGAGAGCTAGTTGGAATAGACAGTTCCCTTAGTCATAGTTTTAATTCATTCTTAACAAAAATAACATCTTTTGAGACTGATGTTCTTTAAATATTGCTATCATTTGTAAAACTGGTTGAAAACATCTGCCGTATTTTAGCCTTAATCCAAAGACGCAGATGATATACTCTTACATTTACATTGATTTCTAATAAATATTTTATCTCTACTACTCATTTTTGTTTTCTCTTCTATCAGAAAGGGTTAAATGCCAGAAAATGTAAAAACAAAGTCATTGTGTAACTTTCATAATCTTATCTTACATACTTGCTAGTTCATTCATTCATTTAATAAGGACTACTTCCTAGGTATGCCAGGCATTGACCTAGGACTAGGCACTCTTTACAGTGTAAAAACAAACTAACCATAGCAAAGCATAAGGACCCTGAGGCTGTAAGCAACGTGAGGTACTTGTTTCACTGCCACATCCCCAGTGCCTCACACAGAGCCTTGCATGCCTTAGAAATCTGTTGAATGAATCAATGAATGATTCAATCAATGATCAACCAACCTCACCCTAAGCTGACAGTCTAGTAGAAGTAAAATCAGTGTATAAATATCTCTAACACAACTTCCAAATTGATAAGTACTCTAAGAGAAATATGAAGCACAGGGGAAGGATGAATAGAATACCTCCATTTTAAATGCTGGAAGGGAGAAGACAGTTAGGATGACAGAACAATAGGCATTTCAGTTTTGCAAGAGCCCAGTGTCTCTCCATGGAAATAATGTTGGAATAATGCTGGAAAGGTAGATGGAGGCTGAACACAGAAGACTTGAATGCCTGCCAAAGAAAATTAAGTTCAGAAAGAGAAACCAATAAAAGGAGATTAATCTAGCCACAATGTATAAAACTGATTAAACTGGAAAGTGACTGGCAGCAGGGAGACCAATTAGGGGGGTACCAGAACAGTCCAGACAAAAGTTAAAATTTACCTGCACTGGCTAAGGGCAGTGTGGATGAAAAATGGGCAAAAGCAAGAAACTGGTAAAGTTCTAGCAGAGCTGTCAGGTGAGAGCTGGGCCATGTCAAACGTCATGCTGAAGTCTCAATACTTGTTGGCAGGGAAGGTACTGGTTCCATTCACAGAAATTGGAAACACAGAAACAGGAGCATTTGGAGGAAAGAAGATGAAGGTTCAGGTTTTAGAAAAGTTTTAAGAGTTGGCTAGACACATGGTGGTAAATGAAACGTACTTGAACATGTCAAATTGAAGCCCCCAAAAAAGTCAAAACTGGAGGTAAAAAAAAAAAAACAAATTAATATCCTTCGCGTATTGTTTTAGAATCAGCCATGAGGCTGAAGTCATGGAATCAAATACAAGAAAAAAGAAAAGTAAGGATAGAACCTTCAAATACAAGAGAAAAGAAAAGCAAGGATAGAACCTTGAAGGTAAGATATGTGTGGGGGGAAGGAGAGAAACTAGGGAGAAAAGAGGATAATTCAAAGCCATGAAGTCCAAGGAGAGAAGAATTTACAAATGCCTGTGGAGCCAAATGCTGCAGAGAGATGAAAATAGATATGAACTGAAGAAAGGCCATTAGACTTGACTATCAAGAATTGATTGGTGACCTTTGAGAATACAATTTCAATAGACAGATGAGGTCAGTAAACAGATTGCGAAAAATTAAGTGTGGAGAGAGTGGCAAATAACTGGGAAGCAGAGAATAGAGATAATGCTTTCAAAAAGACTGACATTTAAGAGAAAGAAAAAAATAGAAGACTATCTGAGGAAAGGACAAGTCAAAGGTCAGTTTCTTTAAGACAAGTGTGCCTCAAACTGAAAGAGGGTATTTATCAAATAAGACTCAAGATACAAGCAGGAAGAGATAATTGGTGAAGCAAGTTTCAGAGCTGACAAGAAGAAATGTGATGGCTTGGGAGCCATAAGAGAACACTATAACCCCAGAGAACTAGTAGAATTTCTTCCACTGCAGCAGAAGGAAATAAAGAAAGACTTAATGAGAAGAAATATTAAAGTGGAGAAATAACAACTTTGATGGACTCGACATTCTCCTTAAAACAGGAGAAGTCAATTAGGACTTCCACTCTTGAAAGATGATGAAGTAGATGTACTTTCCCTATTCTTTCTGCTAAATACAACTAAAGACCCTGAGCATTATATATAAAAGAAACATGAGAAGACTCTAAAGGGTAGAGAGAAGAAAGTAGGTCAGATAGGGACCTCAGGATCCAAAGAATGATATAATGATGAGTTCTGTGAATTTTCCTTTTCTCGCATCTATCCAAGATTTGGAGATAAGAAATCAACCTGAAAATGCCAATGAACACAGGCAAAAACAAACAAAACCCAAGCACCAAAAAGGGGCAGCCTAGCAAGACAGAAAAACTCTCAGATAATAACTGTTCTACTCTAGGAAAACACTACAAAAAACTGTGGCCCCACCCACACCCATACCAGCAAAGGCTCAGTGGAGAGTCTAGACTTCCACCCACACAAGGCTGTACCAAGTGCACAAACACACCCACAGGACTGGTAGTCCTCAAAGAAGGCCAAACAAGGAGTTGAAACTTTCATCCTCAACAGAGGATAGCATCAGTGGAGGCCATAAGTGGAACAGTTAATTGGGCATTTCTTCACTCCCAGGCCACATAGCTATCAGTAGAGGCCTGGTGAAGAGCTGAAACTCCTATCTCCTTTCAGCACGAATGAGGAGCTCCCTATCTGCCAGTAATGAGGATGTACCACCCCTCTTCTACCATTATAAAGCATCAAAGAAACCAGCTAAATTAGGTTTAAATAAGATCCAGAGTTTCAATTCATAATACTACAAATGTTCAAATTGCAACTAAAAATCACTCATCAGACCAAGAACCAGGAAGATCTCAAACTGAATTTAAAAAATACAATTAATAGATACCAACACTGAGCTGACAAAGATGTCAAATTATCTGACAACTATTTTAAAGATACAATCATTAAAATGCTCTAAAAAAGCAATTACAAACATACTTACAACAAAATAAAACAAAGGAAATCTCAGATAAAAAATAGAAATTCTCAGCAAACAAATAGAAGATATTTAAAAAAAAAAACCCAAATGGAAATTTTAGAACAGAAATATACAATAACCAAAACAGAAAACTCATTGTCCAGGCTCAATAACAGAATGAAGGAGACAAAGAAAAGAATTAGTGAACTGAGACAGAACAAGCCAAACTGACCAACAGAGAGAAAATAAACTAAGGGGAAAAAAATGAACAGAGCTTCAGAGACATGTGGAACTGTAACCAAAGATTTACAGTTTGTGTCATTGGAGTCCCAGAAAGAAAGGAGAAAGAGGAATAAGCACAAAAAGAAATAAAGCCTTAAATTTTCCTAAATTTGCCAAAGACATACAAGTTTAAAAAGTACAGCAAATTCCCCAAATAGGATAAACCCAAAAAATTCACACCAAGATACATCAAAGTCAAACTTCAGAAACCTAAAGGCAAATAAAATATCTCAAAAGCAGCAAGAGAGAAATAACACCTTACCTGTAGGAGAATAAACAATTTGAACTACAGCAGATTTTCCACCAGAAATTATGGAGGCCAAAAAGAAGTGGCACAACATTTTACAATGCTGAAAGAAAAAAACAATCGATCAAAACCTCATACCTAGCAAAATTATCTTTCAGAAATGAAGAAATAAAGGAATTCTCAGTCAAGGAAAACTAAGAGAATTTGTCACCAGCTCTTAAAAACCTACTCTTAAAAAATGGCTAAAGGAAGTTCTCTAAGTCGAAAGGAAACAAAGAACACAGTAAGCAATACTATGGATAAATACAATAGACTTTCCTTCTCCTCTTGAGTCTTCTAAATTATGTTTGACGGTTAAAGCAAACACTGTGGGATGTGGTACTAAATGATTACAGAGGATAATTTAAGAAAATTATAATATAAAGGGGAAGTGTAGAGATGTAAAGAGAGTCAAGTTTTCTATATTTTACTCAAACCAGTGAAATGACATCATCAGTAGACTGCAATTAGTTATGTATATGTAATTCAATACCTAGAGTAACTACTAAAAAACATACAAAGAGGTACACCTGAAAACATTATAAATCAACCAAAATAGAATTCCAAAAAATGTTCAAGTAACCCCAAAGAAGACAGAAAAAAGAAAACAGAGAAATGTAAAATAGAACAAACTGAAGATAAAGAAGTAAAATGACAGACTTAAGCTTTAACATATCAACAATTACAGAGTTTACATTAAATTTAATTATTATAATTAAATTTATTTTCATACCATGCAAACACTAATCAAAAGAAATCAGGAGTGACTATATTGATATCAGATAAAGAAGACTTGACAGCAAACAAAATTATCAAAGATAAAATAGGACACTATATAATGACAAAGAGAGTCAATTCTCCAAGAAGACATAGCAATCCTATGTGCATATATGTTAAACAGCTGTAATATATATTAAACAAAAGCTGATAAAACTGAAAGGAGAAATAAGTTCCCAATTGTAATTAATATTTCAACATCCTTTTTTCAACAATTAATAGAGTAACTAGACAAAAAATCAAGAAAGATATAGAAAACTCAACGACACCATCAAACTCTTATCAACAGTTATGGAACACCACACCCAATGACATTTTTGAAGTGCCCATGAAATATACCAAAATGGACCATATCCTGGACCATAAAATACATCTTAACAGATTTGATCAGAATTGAAATCACATAGTGTGCATTCACAAACAACACACTTCTAAATAATTCATGAATTAAAGAGTATGTCTCAAGAAAAAAAATTTTTAATTAAACTGAATAAAAATAAAATATATCAAAATTTATATAACACAGCTAAAGAAGTACCAAGAAGGAAATATATAGCACTGAATGAATACATTAGAAAAAAGAGGAAAGTCTCAATTGAATTTTTAAAGCTCTTACCTCAAAAAATTTTAAAAAGAGCAAAATAAACCCAATGCAAGAAGGAAATAATAAAAAATCAGTGAAACTGAAAACAGAAAAACAGTAGAGAAAATTGATAAAACAGAGAGCTGATTCTTTGAAAACTTCGATAAAATTGACGACTCTAACAAGACTGACAAAGAAATAAAGAAGATACAAATTACCAATATCAGGAATGAAACAGAGGCTATCACTATAGACCCCACAGATATCAAAAGTATAAGAAAACAATACTACCTGCAACCTGACACACATAAATTTGACAAACTAGGTGACGCGGACCAATTCTTTAAAAGTACGAACTACTGGGAAGGCAGTTGGAAAGGAGAACACACCTCTGCCTTTAAGAGGGAAGCATTTCAGCTGTCAGCCAACCATTTCAGACAAATGGAACTTTAGTTCATTTTAAAGAAACTTTATGTAAGAAAATTCTATTTTCATCTTTAATCGTACAAGTTTCTTTTAGCTGTTGTATCAGTAATATTTATACAAACATTTATCTAGTACTGTAGCCAGCCCTGGAGGGGAAATGGAATGTAGTCTTCTAGAGAAATAGATAAAAACAAATGTCCCAATGTGCACAAAGGACATATCCTTGGGATAGAATACTGGTGCTGGAGAGTGGTATGAATGACAAAAGACTCATTCAACAAGATTTATTGAGCATCTACTATGTGCTAGGCACTATTCTATATTCCAAACAAAACAGTGATAAATTAGACAAAAATCAATGCTCTCATGGAACTTCCACTCTATAGGAAAGAGATAGATTTTTAAAAACATAATAAATAAGTAGATTATACACTGTGTTAGAAGTTGCAAAGTGCCATGAGAACAAAGTAAGGAAGATTGCTAGTGATGGAGAGGGGAGTGTATGCAATTTTATCCAGGGCTACTAGAACAAGCATCATGGAGGAGGTGCCATCTGAGCCAAAGACTTGAAGAAGATGAGAGAGTGAGGCATATGAATCTCTGGGTAACAGTGTTTCAGGCAGAGGGAGGAACAGCCAGTGCAAAAGCCACAGGCTTGCTTGACACATTTGAGAAACAAGAGGAAGGTCACTTTGGCTGGAGCAGAGTGAGCAAGGGTCAGGGCAGTAGGAGATGAAGTTAGAATGCCACCAGGATAGAGATCAGATTGAGAAGTGCCTTGAAACAGCACCACTGGGATGATGAGGGCAGAGGAGTGGTTCATCTGTTGTAAAAGCAATCCTCTGGCCCCAGTGCAGAGAATATATCATAAAGGGGGAGAAACAGGACCAGGAAGGCTGGAGAGGAGGCCATTGCAGCAGTAGAAGCAGAAAGAGAGTGGCTGGGACCAGGGGCTGAGCTGTGGAGGTAGAGAAAGGGGTTCGATTCTGGATAGACTATGAAGATATGAACAACAGGAGTTGGGGATTGGATGTGGAGGATGAGAGAAAGAGAGCAGTCAAGGTTTTTGTTCTGAGCTACTAGAAGAAAGAAATTGTTATTTACTGAATTGGGAAAGACTGAGGGTAAAATATGTTTAAGAGGTAAAATATAAGGAGTTCAATTTTGTGTTTGTTAAATTTGTGATGTTTATTAGATATTCAAGTGCAAAAAACATTGTGTGGCCAGTGCCATACACACACACACACACACACACACACACACACACACACACACACAGCACCTCAATCTGGAGCTCAAAGGGAAAAAACAAACCTGTTGGTATAAATCTGGGTCTTGATCATAAAGACTTTCCTCTGTAAAAATAACAATAACAACTCCTCTTTCTCTTACCATCACTAGCTCACCCCCACCTCACTATTAGTAATTTCTATGTGCCAGGCATTGTGCTCATATTACTCACATTTACTTTTCACAAAGACCCCACAAAATAACCACTCTAATCTTCATTCTGCAGATGAGAAATCTTAGGCTTAGAGAACTTGCCTATCTTGCCTAACCTCACACAGCTGTAAAGAACTGCATTCTGCAGGTAGTTAGGAGCCATTAAAAAATTAAGAATAACATTGTCAGATATTCATTTTGGATAAATTGCTCTTAGAAAAAAATTTAAAAGTAAAAATAAAAATAAAAGTGCAAACTACTACAACTCACCTAATATGAAACAGATCATCTAAATAGACTTATAACCATTTTAAAAATTGAATTTGCAATGTAAAAGCTTCCAAAAAAGAAATCTCCTGTCATGAATGATTTTACTAGTGAATTTTATTAGATGTTTAAAGAAGAATTAATGCCATTTCTACAAATCACTTCCAAAAAATAGAAGAGGGAATATTTTTCAATTCTTTTTGTGGAGCTGTATTATCCTAATTCCAAAATCATACAAAGACTATTAAGAAGAAAAAAGAAAAAACCTATAGAATAACCTTTTTGAATATAGACATAAAAAATGTTAACAAAATATTATCAAATAAAATTCAGCAATATAGAAAAAGAGTTATACATACCATGACCAAGTGGATTTCACTCCAGAGATACAAGGCTAGTTCAATATTAAAATCAAAATAATTTACCATATTAACAGGCTAAAGAAAAAAATTGCATTAAAATATAAATTAATGCATAAAAAGCCTTTGAAAAAATTAAACTTCCATTCATAATAAAACCTCTCAGAAAAATAGAAATAGAGAGGAACTTCCTCAAACTGACAAATAACATATACAAAAAACCTACAGTAAACATTTACTTTGTAGTAAAAGACAATGTTTTCCTCCTAAGAACTGGAACAAAGCAAGGATGTCTACTCATCATTTTATTCAACATAGTGCTGGAAGTTCTAGACAGTATAGTAAGGCAAGGCAAGAAAATAAAGGCATATATATCAAAAGGAAGAAATGAAACTGCAGAAATAAACATGCAGAAAACATGATTGTCTATGTAGAAAATCCTAAGACATCAACAAAGATCTCAGAGTTAATAAATGAGTTTAGCAAGGTCACACATTAGAAGATAAAGCAATTGTATTTCTACATACTAGCAATGAACACAAGGATTTCAAAATTAACAATTATAAAGACCATCTATACTTGCTCAAAAATAAAATAAAATACGTAGGAGTAAATCTAACACAACATATACAGGACTTGTATGCTGAAAACTGCAAAATGCTGACTAAAGAAATTTTAAAAAAGGTATAAATAAATAGAAAGACATATGGTGTTCATAGATTGGAAATTTCAACATAATAAAGATGTCAATTCTCCCCAAATTGATATATAAGTTTGTGTTAGTTTCCTAAGGCTGCTGTAACAAATTACTACAAACTGAGTAGTTTAAAACAAAAGAAATGTTTTCTCTCACAGTTCTGGAGGCTAGAAGTCCAAAATAAAGGGGTTGACAGGGTTGGTTTTTTCTGGGGTCCCTGAGGTAGATCTGTTACATGCTCCTCTCTTAACTTCTAGTGGTTGCCAGCAATCCTTAGCATTCCTTAGCTTGTAATAACATAATTTCACTTTCTCCCTCCATCATCACATGGTCTTCTTCCCTGTATACCTGCATCTCTATGTGTTCTCTCCTCTTCTTACAAGGACATGAGTCATTGAATTTAGAGCCCACCCTAATCCGGTATGACTTCATCTTAACTAATTACATCTACAAAGATCTCATTTTCAAATAAAATCCCATTGTGATGTTCTGAGTAGGCATGAATTTTAGAAGGACACTATTCAGCCCACTATAAAGTTTAATTCAATTCCTATTAAAATCCCAACGATATTTTTTTTGTAGATACAGACAAGATTATGCTAAAATTTATATGCAAAGGCAAAGGAACTAAAATAGTTTAAATAAATTTGAAAAACAACAATGAAGTCTGAGGACTCATTCTACCTGACTTCAAGACATGTTGTATAGCTGCAATAATCAGCACTGTGTAGTGTTGGTAAAGGTATAGACATATGAATCAATGGAACAGAACAGAGAAACCAGAAATAGATTCATGCATATATACCCAAGTGATTTTTGAAAAGGGTGTAAAAGCAACTCTGTGGAGGAAATACAGCCTTTCAACAAATAGTGCTGGAGTAAATGGATATCCATCCAAAAGGGGGAAAAAATGAACTGGACCAAATTCTCACATTTTATATCAAAATTAACTCGAAATCAATCACAGGCTTAAATGTAAAACATCAAGCTATTGATCTTTTAGAAAAATAAATAGAAATTTTTTAGGAGCTAAGGTTAGGCAAAAACTTAGACTTGACACCATGAACACAACCCATAAAAGGAAAAAGTAAATTGGACTTCATCAAAATTTAAAACTTTTGCTCTGTGAAAGACCTTGTTAAGAGAATGAAAAGACAAGTTACAGACTGGGAGAAAATACTTGCAAACCTCTTATCTGACAAAAGCCTAGTATTTAAAATAATAAAAAAAACTTCCAAAACTCAACATTAAGAAAACTAGTGATTCAATCAGAAAATGAGTAAAACACATACAGAAACTCCACCAAAGAGAATATGCAGACAACAAGCACATGAAAACATGTTCACCATCATTGCCCATGAAGGAAATGCAATTTAAAATCATAATGAGATACCACCACAAACCTACTAGAAAGTCTAAAATAAAAAACGACAACAGCAAATGCCAGCCAAGATGTAGAGACACTGAATCACTCGTACATTGCTGGCAGAAATCATATGGCCACTCTGGAAAGCCAGTTTGGCGGTTTCTTAAAAACTGAAACGTGCGAATACGGCACAACCTAGCAACTGAACTCTGGACATTTATCCTAGAGAAGTAAAGAAAAAAAACTATGCACAAATGTTTATAACAGTTTCATTCATAATAGGCAAAAAATGGAAAAAATCGAGATGTCCTTCAACAGATGAATGATTAAATAAATTGTTGTAAATTCACATCATGGATGACTACCATGCATATGCATATATGTAAATATGAGTATATATGTTAATATACACAATAACCTCCAAAAAATTATGCTCAGTGGGAAAAAAATCCCAAAAGGTTACCTACTGTACAATCTGACTTATTACAATTTTGTCAGAATTATACAAATGGAGAATAGTGAATGCCAATGGTTATAGAAGAAGAGACATGGGAGAGACATGGGTCTGGCTGCAAAAGGGCAAATGGAAGATGCTTCAAGAGAGAGAAAAGTCCTGCATCTTGACTCTATCACCATCGATATCCAGGCTGGGAGTATGTATGATAGTTGTGTGAGATGGTTTCATTGAAAGAAACTGAGTAAAGGGTACATGAGATAGCTGTACCCTTTCTTACAACCGCATGTTAATTTACAGTGATCTTAAAATAAAAGGTTTAACTAAAAAAAAAATAGAACTGTAGCTGATACATAAGCAGTGTATATGAGTATTTGTTAAGCAAAAGTAATTATTAAGCTAAAAAATAAAATAAGAGAAGGAACCAGAAGGAGGTGGGAATAGAAAATCTTTAAATAGGTACTGTATTTTTTTACAGGAAGTCAGAGATTAATTAGAATTTTGATTCATATCAACCATAAAAAATACATCAAAACATTAAAATGTGCACACACATGTACACACAAATATCTCTATGTCTCAAGAGCAAAATAGAATGTCAGAAAAGACTAAAAAGAAAAACATATATGGTGGGGGAAAGGATAGAAACACACACTTCAGTGAAGTGGCAGTGGAAATAGAAGTAATGGAAGTACCACAGACCATTTACTGAATACACAATAGCCAGCTGTGAGTGCTTTGTATGCTTCATCTCATTTGGTTATTTTCAAGTAATTCCATCAATATCCCAGTTTTACAAATGAAGAAATTGAGGCTTGCAGAAAGTAAAGTCACATCACTGGGAAATAGCTAAGTGAGGTAACAAAGCCTGATTCGAGAGCCAGTGGTTCCCGTCCCCATCCCCACCTTCACTGTCCACCTGCTCCAGAGAACAGAAAATGACCCTGGTGAGAGGTAGTATGGCATTGGCCTCGAGGTTCCTCATCCCTG
Organism: Eidolon dupreanum; assembly: GCA_028627145.1. NCBI lineage: Eukaryota > Metazoa > Chordata > Mammalia > Chiroptera > Pteropodidae > Eidolon > Eidolon dupreanum. Next base: position 72,336,657 of record CM053502.1, on the reverse strand, counting down.
GAAAACTGACTGAGGGAGAGTAACTTGGGGATGCCAGGGCTAGAGCTCAGTCTTCTTTGGGATGTTCCAAATTTAAACATCTACCAGAGCATGGAAAATTCAGGCTCGAGTCTGACAACCTTGATTTCCAACGTTTTCCTCCTGAGGTTTCCAAAATCCATTTGTAATCTGGTGCTATTTATGTAAGGATAGAATTGAAATGAGAATCCCCTTAAAGTGTTAATTTGTTAGGCTTTGTTATAACTGTTAGTGTTGGTAATTATTTAAATGATACTGGTTAATTTGTTTTATTGTTTCACGTAGTTTGATTTAGTTGCTATTTATCGGTTCACTTATGTAATGAGTAGGGGTAGATTAATAGATTTTAGAATGAAAATTTATTTCCACTAATGTTTATGAGCTACATTTGTAGATTGGTTTAAATAAAAACACAACCAGGAATCAGGATTACAGTACATTTTTGAAATAATAAAGTAAGGATTCAAACATGTTCCAGAAATAAATAAGATATGCAGATTTACAAAGAAAACTGCCTACCCGAGATGGATGGCATAGCCAAATTCTGTCACAAAGGAAATATGCCTCATTTTCTTCCTGCCCATCCCCCAAATGAAAATTCTTCTGTACAATGTCTCACTGAGAAAGCCTTCCACGCTGTCCTGCTCTGCACTGTAATTTGTGGTATCCCGGAGTCTAAGGCAGGCACTGTGGGGTAACCTCTGCCATCTCATGCCCTTGCAGATCTAACTGCTGCCTCTACTGAACACCATGCATGAAGGAGAGTGAAAGGAGGAAGGGAGGTTTCCCTGCAAAATCCTTTGCATGCTCAGAACTAAGCAAGCTACTCAAGCTGATCTTCTAAGTAGATCACTGGGAACAAGTCACTCCCTAATTTGCAAAGGATGGACTTTTTCTAAGCACCAGGGTATTGCTAAGTACACTAGAAGAATCCATTGATTAAGTGGGACCTTGGTGCCCAGGAAAGAATCGATTCATCTCACTCGAAAGAGCTGCAGAAATATCTGTTTACTGACCAGAGAAGCAGCCAAAACAGGGATGAGATGTCTGTAATGGCCTGAACTAACCAACCAGGTTTTTAAGGAGTCCAAATATCCCAGACAAATCAGTTTGCTCTGCATAAAGCAACAGCGTTGGCCACAGGGGCAGGTGGAAGAATAGCAAGTGTAAATAGACAGCTTAATTTTTCCAGGCATTAGAAATGGTTACAGGCTGAATTATGCACCCTCCGCTGCACAATTCATATGTTAAAGTCCTAACTCCTGGTCCTCAGAATGTGATTGTTCTTGAAGGTACGGTCTTCAAAGAGCTAATTAAGTTAAAAACGAGGTTATTAGTGTGGACCCTAATCCAATAGAACTGGTGTCCTTTTAAGAAGAGGAGATTAGCCACAGACATGTCCAGAGGGAAGACTATGTGAGGACACAGCTAGAAAGCAGCATCTGTAAGTTAGGAAGAGAAGCCTCAGAAGAAACCAACCCTGTTGACACCTTGATCTCTGCCTTCTAGCTTCCATGATAGTGAGAAGGTTAGGTTCTGTTGTATAAGTCACCCAGTGTGGTACTTTGTTATGGCAGCCGTAGCAGACTAATAGTGACCCAGTTCTACCAGAGAAGGGGATGCTCAGAGCTCCCTTGTATTGCAATACAATGATAGGATGAGAGGCTAAACTTTTTTTTTAACTTATAAACTAGAAGAGATCCTGAGTTATCCCTATTATAATGTCACTTTTTTGGGTGTGGCTTGAATGAAGAGAAAGGAATAAAATTCCTGCTAGCAAACTAATTGTGCATAATGCTGTTTATTGGTCTATATCTCGACTATCACCTACACATCATGAATGGTTTTGGAAAATTCAAATTATTGATGTACTGTAATTCTTAACTCTGTAATTCTTAATCCCTATGATTGTTAGTGGTAATTCTGGTTTTTTTTTTATTTATTTTAAATTGTAAATGTCTCTTTAATTTCTTCCATAAATAAATGTTTAATAAGGAAATGGCGAGAAGAGATGAAGAAACTCTTCCATACATGAAAAATTGAGGGTCAGTAATCATCAAAATCTGAGTTTGATGCTAGGGATGTATATGAGTACCATTCACTTATTTAAAAAATAAACTATTTATAGGTTTTGAACTAAATAATCTTAATCTTCCAAATTAATTAGTTTGAGATGTAGGAGGAGGCAAATGAACAAATATGTGAACTTATAGTTCTAGCCTTATATTAAGGACCTAAAAACTTAGGAGTCAGTTTTTGATGAGTGTTAGGAGCATAGGTTGTAGGACCAATAGACCTGCGTCATAGGCTGGGCTCTGAATTAGCCACTCTGCTATTCTATTTGTTCATCCTTAAAATGGATATAGAAGTAATACTTCAGGATACAAACTTCCAGTTATGATGGAGCAATAGAAGCTGGATTTACCCTCTTGCCTTAAACAACTAAGAGAAAAGACAGAATATATGAAAAACATATGAAACAATCGATCTTAAATATTGGATCCCTGAGTGAAGGGAAATAAATAGGTGAGCCCTGCAGTTGCCCAGCAGTCTACCTGGAGAAACTTCCAGGCTACAGTGTAGGCCAGGGGTATCCAGAAGGAGCTCAGCAATCTCCCTGAGTTGAAAGCTGTGAGTTCAGGTAGGCCAACAAAACTAGAGTTCACAGAGAGAGAGTTCTGGGGATCTGCAGTGAGTCCACATCAAGTCTCCAGCTAAGTACTAATCACAGCATGCCTATTAGAAAACTGCCAAAGATCAGAACAGAACCACCCAGGCAGAACCATCCTTGGAGCTCAAAGAGTACCTGAAATAGTTCAAGTTCCCACCTGACAGAGCGAAGAAATCTCCTAACACAGAGAGCATTAAGTAGTGGTACTCAGAAAGGTATTGCTTCAGTTGTAAAGAGAAACCAGCCTCAGACTAAAGACTGCTCTGGTCCCGCCTGCAAAAATTAAAAATGAGCCTCAAAAGAATCAAACTGTTTCTAAGCATCTGAACTGTAAATTTCAAGAACACTTATATAATAAAAGAATATTCATCCGGTGCCCAACAAGGTAGAATTCACAATGTCAGGGATCCAATCAAAACTGACCCGGAAATGATAGAATATAAAATTAGTTGACAAGAATATTAAAATAGTTGTTAAAACTATATTCTATATATTCAAGAAGGTAGAGGAAAACAAAAGCATGCCAAAGAGAGATACATATAATATTTAAAAAACCCCAAATCAAACTTCTAGAGATGAAAAAAATGTCTGAAATAAAAACATATTGGGTGAGATTAAAAATGATGCTTTATAATATTGTTGTAAGAATTAAGGTAATAAATTTAAAATACTTAGCACCATGCCTGGTACTGCATTTGTATCAATAATTGATAACACTAATATTATAGATTCTGTTCTAAATTCAGATGGGCATAATAATCATGGCTAACATTTATTTAGCACCTACTTAGTTCTATACTGTGCCTAAGACTTCAGTTTAAATATCTCTAAGATACAGGTAAATTTTAGGTGTCAATAAATATGAGGGAGTCTGTTATTACTGAGGATTGATTTCCAAATTTCCTTTTATTACTATGGTTTGATTTCCAAACTTACTTTTGGCATGCTGATTTCTCTCTATGTATCTCTCTTTATGACTTCCTCATAAAGAAACTCTATTTCTAAAGAATATATTCATTAAGGGAAATGCAATCTAGGAAAGACAGTGGAAAAATCATCTTTACTCAGAAAGAAAACCAAACATCAACTAAAAATAAACTGACCAAAATAATTATTAAGACATCCAGGATGCATGTTAACTACAGTGTAAATATATTCACTATAATACTGTCCTTCAGGTCTGTGCAACCAAACATTGTGAGGTAGTGATATAGAAAAGATCTTCAAATACTTCTAGAAATGCCTTCCTCCCTTGGAAAATGCCCAAGATAGGCTCATCTCATATCAAGTTCTTTTGAACTTCAAGATGTGTTATAGTTCTAGCACATCAGAATTCATTATTCCACACTTGATGTCTGTTATCTTGAAGTAAGACCCAAAGCCAAGGCTGTATTCTATTTTTACCAGAAGAGAACTCACTCCAAGTCTCAGACCCACCTGGTAGGACACACTGTGCTCTGGGTGAGTGCTGTATATCTAAAGGCAACACCAAGTGCAAAAATACTAGAATTCCATGTGAAGAAATTCTAGAGTCCTGAATAGTGAGAACAGAATCATGTTATATGTAATTGGTGGTGGTGGAAAGGGGGAAGAACCTGGAAAAAGAGAAAAAGTAGATGAAAGAGGTCCCTTACACCCCTAATATTTAATCGCTTCTTCCACAGAATAGTCTCAAGATTATTTTCAGAAGAACTGGGTCCATTTTTATTTACCCCAAGCATTTGCTGAGCTCAAATCTGCTCAGGTCCTACTTAATAAAATTACCAACTCCCCCTGACTATTGTTGTACAGACTGCATGAGCGTGACTAGTTTGCTCCATGTTAACTGAGATCATGTTAACTGAAATCATCGGAGAGGGTCTGACCTAACGATCATGTTTAGAGTCAAGGACTGAGAGCGTTTGGAACAAATCTTTCAGACTGTTGCAGATATCCTCAGAGGAATCATGTTTATATGATAATTGTGTAAAATAGTCAACTGATGAAGCATCAAATAGGAAAGGACAGTTCAATGACTTTACTTTGCAGTTAAAAACAGTATGAAGCTATGTGAAAAGTTTAGATCCTTGCCATGGCATATGTAACGGAGATGTCCAAAAGACTATTCCACTACAGAATGTTTGAACTTCTTAAGGCACACGTGTGCGCGTGCACACACACACACACACACACATACACACACACACACACAAAATCACATTCAGAAATAGTTTATATAGTTCCATCTCTACCCTAATCTTAATTACACTTATAGAGCACTTTTTGTTCTACATTTTATTATATACATACTCTAATTTCTTATAATGAGGTCATTAGAATTATCATTATCCACATTTAACAGATGGAAAACTGAGGCATAGAAATATTAATTAATTAGCCCAACTTTACATAAGTATTGAGCATGAAACTGGGATTCAAATGTGGGCCTCCTGTCAACTTTGAGCTAAAACCACTAGTTACACCATTTAACTTCTCAAAGTCCAGCAAGGTCCCACTTTTACATAGGCCATTTTCCACTAAGGGCAGGAAAAACCAGACCCTATAAGAATCTTTTAACTATTCGGCATTTTCATTCTGAAACTTAGACTGACGTATTTGTTTACACTTGTCTTGCTTGTTCCACAAATTGCCAGGTTTTAAGTCCCAGCTCTTCAACTTGATAGCTGTGTGACCAAAGGCAAGTCACTTAACTTCTAAACTCCTGTTTCCCAATTTACAAAATGAAGATAAACAAAGATTTATTTCAAAGATCTTTTAAGTTAACATCTTTTTAGCAGTTTGAATTGTGCCTGCCTTATGGTAAATGTTCTAAGTGTTAGCTATTATTATTATACCTGGATAGATGTCCCACGCCTGAGAACATAATGGGTGTCAGTAAATATAGTTGAAACAATTAATAAGTAAGCAAATTTTTGTGAAGTTTTTAAGCTAGGCCTTCTATGATGACTGAAATCTGAAAAAACAGATAGAAGAGAGAAGGGCATTATAGGTGCAGGTATTGAATTTAGGAGCTGGAGCAGAAAAAGCCAGAGTAGGCTAGTAGGACTGTAGGAGACAAGGTTGGCCAGGGTAGAGAATTCTAGCTGGAAAGTAATGGGAAATAACAAGGAAAAGCAGGGTGGGATCAAAAAATGGAATCTTTAAATAGCCAGGTTACCCCAAGTCTATACAACTCTCAAGTCTGTGCTTTTCTATGCGGTTAAGAATCTTTGTAGGTGCATTGCTTTACCTCTCTATATATTTATATTGTAAAGCAGTGTTTTTTAACAAAACAAAAAAATAGAACAATAACAGTATCTCACTGTTGTTATATGGTACTTTAAATTTTTGGTGACATAGATATATATAATCTCATAATAAATACAAGATACACAAGAAAATATTATTATATAATATATAATATATAATGTTTTATTTTTTGAGCATTCTTTCCAACTTAAATCAACATTAGGACTAAGAAAGTACCTCATAAGTCAGTCTTATACCTTACACTGAAGAAAACCAATTAGTAAGAATTAACTGGTTGGTTTATTTATAGGTTGTGATGGTTAATTTTATGTGTCAACTTGACTGGGCTAAGGGATGCTCAGAGAGCTGGCAAAACATTATTTCTGGGTGTGTCTGTGAGGATATCTCCAAAAGAAAATAGCATTTCAGTCAGTAGACTGAGGAAAGCTGACTACCCTCCCCAATGCAGGTAGACATCATCCTATCCACTAAGGGCCTGAATAGAACAAAAACTGGAGGAAGGGAGAATTTGCTCTCTGATTGAGCTGAGAAATCCATCTCCTGCCCTCAGACATCAGTGTTCCTTGTTCCTGGGTCTTTGCACTTGGGCTGTGACTTACATCATCAGTTCCCTTGGTTTTCTAGCTTTGGGATTTGAACTGAATTACTACACCGGTTTTCTTGGTTCTACAGCTTGCAGACAGCAGACCATGAGCCTTGTTGGCCTCCATAAACATGTGAGCCATTCCTTACTGTTTCTGTTTCTCTGGAGAATCCTAATACACAGGTCCTCTCTATTTTCAGTCCATTTCATAACATTAGATATATAGAAATTGTTCCAGGGCTGAATCACTGGATTTGGCTATTTCAACTTGTGACAGGAATTTTCAGTTAGAGATATACCAACAAGAGATTTCTAAATATTTTGTGTCAAAAACTAACCACTCTGTCTGGCAACACAAAGAGATCACACACACACACACACACACACCCCAAGTGTCTTCCAGGCTATACTGACTGGTTCCTGAAAGTGTAATGGAATCATTTGTGGCCTAACCATAGTGCTGGCTCCTTCAGTTCCAGGCAAGCTGCCCCTAGGGAGGGAGAAGGGCACAGGGCAAAGACTGACTCTTGCCAGGGCCTGCTCAGCGTTACTACAAGCAGGGTGAGATTGTTGCAATTGATGTGATTTCCCCACATTCCTATTTTGTTAACTTTCTCAACGGGTAGGATGGCAGTTGTACAGGGAAAGACTTCAGGAGCCCATCATACCATGACACTTTTAGAAGAATGGGTTCAGAGACTTTTGGCCCCAAAGATCACTCGTAAATATCCACTTCACAGATGAAAAAACTGCACTTGGGCTCTCACCCTGGCAGTGAAAAAGGATCCTGATACCCAGGGTCTAGTCACATGCATCTTGAAAAATTATTATAGGTAATCCCTGAGTCAGAGTGGCAAATGTGTCATTTTTTTCTCATAGAGTGGCAATGTCTTCTTTCATTTGCATCTCTTCAAGGTACTTTTCAAGGTAAAAGGTGCAATTACCCTGAATTATACCATTTCAGGGTCCACCCTGATGCGTAATCAGAATTCTGTGTGTAATCTGTGTATGGTCAGTGTAGCAGGACCAAGCATACAACACCCAAGCCCCTGGACTCGGTGGGAGTATGCATGTGTCCTTACTGCATACTGTTTACTGCCAAGTATTTCTACTCTACCATGCCACTGGTAATAAAGAGTCCATTTCCAGGCAATTCTCCATTGCATATTCTTGATGAAAAGTGGCTCTCCACAAATACACATCCACAAATACTGCCCACAAATTCACATCCTGCCATGTTACTGCCACTTCATTGATTTAGGTTTGGCATTCACTAGAGCTCTTCTTTAAGATCCTGCAAACTGGGCACCATTTCCCTCAACCATTGTCTTACCAGGGCTGGTCATTTCCAGCTATCATTTTCCTCATTGGGTTGGCATGAGAAAAATAAGCAAAGCAGGAAGTGATGCTGTCTGTTATTTTGTTTTTATTGCCTTCCACATATACAGAGGTGTCCCTGGTGTCCCTTTCCATATCTAGGTTCAATATTTTGGGCACAGAACTCAAATTCAGTAACATGCAGTTATAGAATAAACAAGGAAATGAATCACGACAGCTTGGATAAAGACAGAGCTCTGGAGCCAAGAAACCCACAGAGTGCCCACGTGTATCGGCATGGTCGATGTTGCTGCTGATTTTATTTAAAGCTGGGGAATGCTGGACTCAAGCTATAACAGGGAAAGGCAAGTGCATGTTTTGCAACTGAAACTGGTGCTGTTTGTAAGCCTGGGGTTGGTGAGCCTTGTGCAAAAGTGCATATTTTCCAACCAGGCTCATAACTCCTAACAAGATTAGATCCCTAGCCAGGGATACTTGCAGGAGTTTAATGGCTTCCCCAGCTTATCAGCATTGCTACAGACCTCCAGAATGCCAGAGCCGATGGAGAAAGAGAAAGGCAACCTGGGAGGAATCATTTCCTCCACCTCCCAACTACGCTTAATATTCCCCTGCACTTTGGGGAATATTACCCTGCTTCATATTTTCAGGACACCAGCACACTTCTTTTATCAATGAAATGTCCCAGATAGTCATGTCAGTGCATCTGCCACATAAAACACCAGTTCATCATTGCCCCCTCCTCATTCTGTCATTACACTGGCAGAAGTGTCATTAACTTTGCAGTGACAATTATTCGAGGACCAAGTAAACTGTGGAAATTTGTAAACTCTTGCACAACTAAATTAAATGCTATTTTAACTAACAGTTAATAGTGTTTACTGCTGTGTAATAGTAATTTTCATTTTTTACTGTATCTAATGACATTCTGATGACTGGAATTCTCTGTAGGGATACCAAATCATTATATTAAGGATGAGTGATTTTAGTATGCAATGACTGATAAGTATAATAATATGTAGACTAATGCTTGAGCTAGTAAATTAAATTATTTGCACCACAGTGTTTGTCAACTAGGATAAGAATTCTATTATGCCATTAAATTATAATGTAGAGCCTACTTAAAGTAAAATAACAAATGAGCATCTTAGATTGGTGACACATTGATAGGATACTTTCTTAAGAGGTATGGAAATCAGACAAAACAGCTTATCAATTCCTTATAGTAGGTGACCATTGAACTGAATTATAGAGGAAGGCTTGTAGACACTTCAAAGTGTTGATATCAGAGCAGATTTGCTTGTTGGAGGGAGAGAAAGGAAATAAGACCTTAGGGAAGGTTTGGATAATCAACCATGTAAAGAATTGGGGTTTCATTAACATGTGAGTTATAATGAAAATACAATTGAAAGGAGGAAGAAGCAATTCTCTTCCATTCTGGTGACTGGTCACACCTGGAAGCATGATCAAAGCATAACAACCACCTGGGTGAGACTCCTGCTTCCAGGCCACAACCAGGGATGCTCCTCCCTGGCCTGAAAGCCATGAAGGCTTCCCAAACTCTCAGGCAAGCTACACTGCAGTTTGCAAACCTGAGCTCCTTTAAATAGTCTTGCCAAAAGCTAAAGCAAGTGCTATATCGAAGATTTGAGATCAATCAAACTTGAGACACTATAGTACTCAAAAATAAAATTATCTAAGTTTTTAGACTTCCTTAGATTTCAGTGATTCTCAATCACCAGATCAAGTATTTGGAAGAGACATTAAGGAAAGCTATGGAGAATAGAATTGGTAGGGTAAATACAGGAAGGAGGAAAGAAGGAATAGTATCCTTTTTTTTTTCCCCAAAATAGAGATTTGAGGGTGGAGTGAAAAGGGAAGTAAAACTTTACTCAAAAAAACTTCAGTGTCTTTTGGAGAGGAACCTTTAGAAAAAAGGTCCACTCTATTCACTTCCATTTAAAATTATTTTGAGCAGCGTTTATGAGTCAGGCATGATGAGAGGTCCTGGGTTTATAGAAATGGGTATTCTGAGTCGCTGTCTTCTAAAAGCTGACAATAAAGTGAGTGAGACAAACATGGAAACTAAGAATTATCACACATTATGTTCTAATGCAGGGAAGCACAAAACCCTAAAAGCACCAAAAGAGAGGCCCCAACTCTGTAGATGGAGTAAGAATGGTTCCTCAAAGACTGCACCTCTTATGTCAAGTAGGAGTTAGACAAATGGAAAAAAGAGAGGGCTTGCCATCATATCAAAAGACTTAGAAGTTTAAGAAAATGTATGATATTAACCAAAATTTAGGAGTGTAGCAGGAATAGCCGTTGAATGTCAGGAAGGGGCTAAATCATGAAGAACTTCTTGTATAGCACAAGATAGGGCTAAGATTTCATCTTGAAGACAGTGGAGTCACTGAAGATTTAAGTTAGAGTGATGTGAACAGTGATCAGATTTATATTCTGGAAAGATCATTCTGGTGGCAATGTAGAGATGGTTTAAAGAAAGGTTAAAGTTCAAATTGAACTACCAGTAAGAAAGTTACAATGGTAATTATAACAACAGATGATAAAGGCATGTGAATGCTAGCAAGAATAGAAATGCAGAAACATACATTTAAAAAGTAAATTGATATGAGATTGACATAGAATAAGGTGACTAAGAAAATTAGAACTAGACATGATACAAGGAGCCTATTCATTGGTTGCATTTATTCACTATTAAACTGTACACTTAAAAGACCTCCCTCTGGTAAACACAAACACCGTTTATATTAGATTATTATGCATTTTAGTTTCCTTCCCAGGGCATCCAAAGAGAAAATTCTACTGTGACATTATTAGGTATTTTCTTATAAATTAAGTCACTTTACCCAAGATGCAATCCAGAGCAAAACATTGCTCTGATGGTATCAGTGTGTGTATTCTCTGCTAGGGTTTGTGACATGTGCCCTGGACAGGGCTAATTTGTTTAAGAATGGGCTCCTGACTCATAAGCTCTAACAAGCTGCTCTGAACACGACTTTTACCAACAAGTGAATAGCCAAATCCACCATATTCTCTTTCAAGGAGTGGGAACAAAAGACAGAGAGGTAGAATTGCTAAGTCCATGATGACAGGAGAGAAAAAGCAGAGAGAAAGAAAACAGCTGAGTATACCAAGTGGAAAGTCGCCCAAGCAAAGAGGAGGACATGCCTGCTGCCGAGAGGAAAACAAACTTGGCAGTTTTGCTGGAGCTCTGTTGTGTCCTGAAAGATGAAATGTGCAGGTTGGGCACTGCACAAGAGCCTCTGGCTGAAGAGAAAAGCAGGAATGGAAACACAGCTTGTCCTCCACCCACCAAGCCAAGCACACTGGCTCAGGGCAGCAACCACTCAGAGGAATGCTGCCTTTTCTAATTGGCTCAAAGGTTCAGTAGAAAGCAATCTAGCTTTCTGTGATGCCTGCTTTGCAGAGTTGAGACTCTCTCCTTTTATTCTGCTTCACGTTCTGCTTTTGTTCCCAGGCACCTCTATAGTAAACTGCCATTAAAAAGCCATCAGGAACATGTAGTTTGACCCTGTTCAGCCACAAATGTGCTTTGAATTAACACAGCATTTTATATTTCATTGTGCATGTTTTTAGATAGAGGGGCATTACTATAGCCACACCCCTCTCTATGTCTTACTCAAGTAATTTGTACATTTCTGTCAACTGCTTTGACTGAAGGCAGTTGAGGTTTCCTCCCTCCACTGAGTGACTTTTTTTCTTACCACCTAGAAGGCCTTAGTAAGCACAAGGAAGAAAAATGTGAACAAGAGGAGAAAACCTAGATGTACAAAGGCAAAATAATAGCAATACATGGACTGGAGAACAACCTATCTTAAATTACCCTATTTGATTTAATATTTAGGCACTCACTATTCCCAGAGAGCCATTTTACCAGGCTCAGAGGCTGCAACAATGAACAATAATAACCTTTAGTCTAGTCTCAACACTGCAGCCAGAGGACTCTTAAAAATGTAAATTAGATCCTTGAATTCTACTATGCAGACTGTGCGAAGTGAATGTCCAAGTCTTTACAGTAGTTCACAAGGCCCTATATCATCTGGCTTCATTAATTCTTTGACTTTATCTTCTATAGCACTCTTCCTTGCTCATCCACCTATAATGATGGATCAGAATACGCACTGACGCAGAAGACTGAGTGGCTCGCCATTCCCCAAACATCAGGCATTTGGACCTTCACATTGCCTGCTACCCCTGCTTAGAACAATCTTACCAGATTTCCACATAATCGAATCCCTCATCTCTGTCATGTCTTTGCCTAAACATCACCGCCTCTATAAGGCCTTCCACCACCATCCTATTTAAAAATTACAACATGCACCCACATACTCCAGCCCTCTTCATTCCCCTTTATCCTACTCTACATATTTTCCCCATCACTCTTATCATCTATTAGCAACTTCATATTATGCTCACATTCATGGTCAGTTTCCCCCACTGAAATGTTAGCTCCACAAGGGCAGGATTCTTCATCTATGTCAGTCACAAGTGGGTCCCAAATGCCCCAAACATTGCCTAATATTTAGTAGATTTTAGTAAATATTTATTGAATAAATAAATCAAGTGCTTACTCTGGCCAGATGATGAAATTTGAGCCCTACTTAAAACTTTACATACATTAGCAAGATTTACTAATCTTGTGAAGTAGAAGCAATTATTATGCCCATTTTACAGGTGAAAGAACTGAGGCAAAATTAAAACATGCATCCTTTCAGTCACTGGTTCATCTGGAAGTCTGTCAGTAGAGACTAGCCAACAGCTTTTCTGGAATGTTTCACCCTAATCAAAAACAGAAGAAATAGAAGTGGGGACAGAAAAGTGGAAAAGGAAGTAAGCTATTAAAAGCATTGGGAGGAAATGTAGATAATATGAAATACAGTTTACTTCCTTCCCTCCTTCCCCCCAAAAAAGGCTGTTCACAAAGAAAAACAATCGAGTAACTGCTTAAGTATCTTGAAAGTAAGTGCAGACTATTCTTTAACTCATAGCTTCAATATGTATCAGATAAAAGTAGGGTTTTTAATTTCTTTTACTGTAACTTTCATAGGAATGTCAGTTCATCAATGAAGTGCCCATGATTTGGTTGCATTTTTGTTCTCCTAAGAAGTTATTGCTCTGTTCTGCTGGATGAGAGAGTATTGACAAATGGAAGATAAAACAAGCAAATTAATGATGAATAGTTGAAGTTTTGGGGGGCCCACATTTTAAAAATCTGCCCACATACATATTGCTACATGGTGATGGTAATCAATACACATTGACTTAGATGTTAAATGATATCTTTTTCAAATACTACTACCCAGTAAAAATATGTGAAAACAGAAAGTTTCATTGATACAGAGAACAAATCAATGTTCACCAGGAAAGAGGGCAGTTTAGGGGCTGGGTGAAAAGGTGAAGGCATTAACATGTATGAATTGCCAATTATAAAAATAGTCATGGGGATGTAAAGTACAGCGTAGGAAATATAGTCAATAATATTGTAATAACCATGTATGGTGTCAGTTGGGTACTAGACTTATCAGGGTGAATACTTCATAAGATATTACAAATGTCTAGTCACTATGTTGCACACCTGAAACCAATATAATATTGTATGTCAACTGTAACTGAAAAATAAAATAAAAATTATTAAAGTTCAAAAAATAAAAAAGTTTTTTGTTTCTATTTCATGCACTTAGATGATATTTCGAGATATCGAGAAAAGACTCTCCTTTAAAAAACTCCAGGTATGTTTTTACCACAAAGATATAAATTGCATTAAAAAACATCTCTTTGATAAATGCAAAATTGTCAAGTGCAGAATAATGGTTTATTGATATATTCAAATTTGGTTGGATTTTATATAAATGTGGTTATTTCAATGAGTATTGTGATCTTTCTAAATATAAATTTGGTTTTCTCAAAGTTGATTCAAAACATTTTCTTTACATCTTCTGATTCTATTGGCTAAAATGTTATAAACATCTCTCTAGGTTTGTTGTGCTTTTGAAAGTAATTGAATAACTACATTTTCTCAGCTGTGAACTGTTTCCTGCTAATGACATCACAGCTCTAACATATGACCTAACTTTAACAGGCAAATGAGGCCTTGACTAGACTATCTTAAGTAAATATGTGTAAAGAGACTATCTAGCATTGTACTTTATTTTCACCCTTAATATATGGACCTAACTTTTTAAAAGAATCAACAATCTCATCATGTACCTTAAATAAAAGCCTTTTGCTGCATGTCACCCTTGCATAATGGGTCAAAGATGATCAGATTTGATTTTGGAAAGGAAGTTAAGTGACACTATGGAAAGAATTTTTAAAACTTGAACTGAGATATTTTTAAAAACTCAGGGTATTTTCAGAGATATCTGATCACTTGATGCAGTTATTAAAATACACAAGTTTTAAAAATTGAATTTAATACCTCTATAGTGAACCAGGAACTATGGATTTCAAATAGGCACTGTCTGGGTGCTTAGAATGCTAACAGCAGATAAGATAAAGAGAGTATTTCCTTTCCCCTGCTTTTCACAAATTTGTGTTATTGGGTGATCAAAAATCCTTATTTAAGGGATTAGCCACCTTCTACTGTTTTATTCCAGTATTCTAAGAATTCCTTTGGAGATTAAAAACAAATTCTTGGAAAAAAGATCTAATTTTTTTTAGTCCAAAATTACTTCTTAGGACACCAGTGCAAAACATCAGAAATGAGCTAATCCCTTAAGAAAGGGATATTTGATAACTCAATAGCACAAATTAATTGTGAGAATGCTCAGGGAATCCAAATGCATTATAATTAATTTAATTCTTAAGAAATACATTGAATAATGTAGTTAATCCCCATAAATGTAACCTAGTGGAGGGAAGGTGGGAGTTGGCGTTCTTGCCTTTCTCTGATTTTATAAGCCAATAATCAGCCTGAAGTTTGAGAAGTAAATTTACCTCTGTAGCACTATAACCTACACATTTACATGTAAAAGACTGTACAAGCATGTAAACTATATTGCAAAGGGACAAATATTATTTCCAGTGTAGAAATAGATGGAAATAGGCATGGACCGATAACTCTTAGTCCCCAATTTAATAACCTCTCCTGCAGTAGACTGATTATGTTCTTCTGATAAAGGAAAAGAGTCACATCAGTGAGAAAAAAGCCTGTTTAGTGAACACATTTAAAGCTGAATGCATATATTGTCTTTCGTGGACTTAATGACTCATTTTATTTTTTCCCCAAGAGGTCCAGAGTTACAAAAGCATTATATTTTCAGTTGCAAATTTCTCATTACAGAAATGTTTTATGTACTGCTGCATTCAGATTAAGCTTCTCTGGTGATATCAAAAAAAAATCAGTTATCATCTCTAGTTTATGGCCTACTTGGCATGCTTCAGTGAGAGACATTTAGCAAATAACATTGGTAGTTTGTCAGCTATCTTAAATAACATCTTAGCTACTTATGCTGTACAGCTTCTTGTCAAACAAAGACTGTCAGTGTTCTCAAGCCTTTTTTTAGTAAAACCATTAGCAGTCTGAAGTTGTGTTAAGCAGTCCAGAAAGAGAATGTAGGTGAGATATTGCTCTTCTACTAAAATTAAATACAGACAACCAAACCATAAAACCAAATATTCATCTGGTCAACAGCTGAGTATTCCAGATAAGTAACTTCAGAGGATACAGCCAACTCATGGCTTTTCTATCTATCGGTAACCTCAAAAGGAGCATGGAGCACCACTGCATATGGCACAATCTGCATGCCAGGTACCCCTTGCTTTCTTCTGGGGCATGATTGAAAAAGTGCTAATTGAGAAAGGCAAAGCCCTACTCTCCCATCTTATTTCCACCTCTGTGTGACATCAGATGACTAAATTGAGGTTGTTGTCCTTTCATTTACTCCCCAATGAATAACCATTGTTCACTTAGTACAAATACTCTCAAGGTTCCCCTCTTACACAAATACGTAACTCGATCCTGTCCCAATTCCAGAGGAAGTGGCTATCAAGTTGAAGGAGCAGTAATGAATCACGAGAGATTAAAAAACAATACAGGTTAAAATAACCACAAATGGCAACTACAACTGACAACCAAGCAAGGAGAGGACTAAATGACGATGAGTGGGTTAGATGAGAGCTTTTATGGAGGAGGTGACTTGGAGGTAGGCAGGACTGGGGCAGGCAGAAAAGAGAAAGAACTCTTATTATACTTTCATATTTGTGTGCCAACATACCACTCATATGCAAAAAAAAAAAAAAAAGTGCTATATTAAGCACTCTTGTCCTCTCCCATATCTCCTATCATTGTTTCTCTTTTTCCAAAAAGGAAGGGAAAAGATAAAGATGGTGTAATCAGAGCCTGCAACAGAAAGTAGATCAACAAGACTACAGACCAGCATATAACTGTATAAAAGGATCACGCCTGAGGCTGGTTCCTACTGGAAGCAGCAAGGAAACTAGAGCAAGGGTAAGTGTAGGTTCAGAAAGCTGCCCCTCCCTTGCTCATCACCACTGCCCAGAAACATCCCCCCACAGGCAGGGTGGTAGATCTGCAGACCAGCACCCCATGCCACCAGGAAAAAGGAGACCAGAACAGGGAGATTAAAGAAGTGGGTTTGGAGAAACTCAGAACACTCTACTGTCTTTTTGCCTCTGCCATATTTTAAGCTAATTCATTCTTGATTTTTCTCCAACTAATAGGAAGAGCCTATTATGTGACAGCCACAGGATATTTTTCATTTTGTCTTAGCTCTCATAAAAGAGACCATGGCTCAGAGTAGAACAGGACTCAAGATGACAGATGTAGCAACTTCAGAGCCACAATAAGGGTCTTGCCTTGCTTTCTATGTTTTAGGTGTTGATTGATTTCACTAATATATACCTTCTTTATTTGTCAAGTGGGGAAAGTGATTCATGCTTCACAACCTTTCTGAGGTATTTTAAAGATGAATTAGCTAATTCCAAAAGGTCTTGGGGTTCTTGAGAGAAACATGCTTTAGATTAGGAGTACAATTCTACTGTGCACTTAAATCCTCAGGTTGTCTGTCTCTGACATTCATAAAAAACATGCCATTAATTACTATAAAAATGTCTAATCTCAAGATGCATTTAGTATATCAAACAGGGGAGTCAAAGCATATGCAATATGCAGATGCAAAATTCCACAAATGAACACATTTAAGATAAGTATCCCATGCTTATGAGGTTAAGCTACTAAAAACACAACACTCGCTAACATTCTTTCCTCCCTCTGTTACCCATGGCTTTGGTGGGAGAAAAGAAGATTTTCTCTTCTGAAATTAGTTATTTTACATCCTTCCAAATAAACAAGTCAAAAGCAACAACAATACCTATTAGGAAGGAGACATTTAAACCAGAGGGTTAAAAATATTCTCAGTGCTCTCTTATTAAACGAACAAACAGGTTATAAAACAGAGTTCACAGCCTTAAAAAGGAAGAAAATTCTGTCACATGAAAGAATATGTAAGAACCTCAAGGACATTATGCTAAGGGAAATAAGCCAGTGACAAAAATAAATAAATAAATAAATAAATAGATAAATAAATAAATAAATAAATAAATAAGATTCTGCACACTGTGAGGTACTTAGACTAGTCAAATTCATAGAAACAGAAAGTAGAAAAGTGGTTGCCAGGGACTGGGGAGGGAAATGCGGGAGTTAGTGCTTAATGGGTAGAGTTTTCAGTTTGGGAAGATGAAAAATTCCTCTGACTGGATGGTAGTGATGGTTACAAAATAAAGTGAATGACTTAATTCCACTTAAAAATGATTAAAATGCTAAATTTTATGTTATGTATGTTTTATAATTAAAAAAACAGAATAATAGAAATGTGTAGAATGAGATGGTATGATATCTGGGATTTGCCTCAAAATAATAAGGAGATGAAGGAGTGAGTTAGGTTTAGATAAAATAAAGTTAGCCATCAGTCACTAATTGCAAAAGCTGTGCAATGAGTACATGGAAGTTGATTGTACACTCTTTGTCATATTTTGTGTATGTTTGAAATGTTCCATTATGAAAAAGTATACAAAAGAAAAGAGAAATAAAAAGAAACAATGTAGAGCATAATCACAATTTTGTTTTGTTTTCTTTGAAGGATTATCTGCATATGTGTGCATAGAACAGTAGTGCATAATCTTACCTTTGCTTTGGGGGTGGGGGGGCGGGAAATGTAATGTATTTTAAAAGAAAGGGTTAAATAAATAATGAAATAACACTTGATTGCACAGAATTCTGGCACCCTCAGACAGAGCAGCCTGGGCTCCATCTCTAGTCCTGAACTGAAGTATGAAGACATAACTCTGGAGTTCTGGGGGAGCGGTCCCTGAACCCTGGAATTCACCCCGCCACTGCTGGGGCTCCTGCCCTCATGGGCTTCCAGAGGGCTACACACACACACTCTCTCTCACACTCTCTCTCTCTCTCTCTCTCTCTCTCTCTCTCTCTCTCTCTCCTTTTTTAGTTCCCTTTCCCCAGGTTAGATTGATGAGTGGACGCTGCCAAACCCTGGGTCAAGCCCTGGGAGAGAGGCCAGTGAGAACAATCAGCAGGGCTCTGCCCCAGGCAATCTCTCAGCAAAGAGCCCAGACACTCAGGCGGGGAAGAACCTCCACCTACCCCAGGCCAGGCCCCTTAAAAGGAGATCAAGAAGAGGCTTCCCTTGTGGCTCTTTGCATTATAATCAGCCCAAGGCAAAGAGCATGAAATGGTCTTGATGTGTAAATTTCACATTTAACAATGAATATTGCACACTAATGTATATACACGCATAATTTTAGGTCTTCTGCCCTAGTATTTATTTCATGGTCTCCCACAAAATAACGATGTGTTGATCACCCAAAAAGAATCCTAGGTTTTTATAAGTCTATATGTATACTCCACATAGGAACTATTTCTGTCAATACTTATGTGTAGTTATCTCTGAGGTAGAATAAGACTGGGAGGGTGATGTAAAGACATTATTTAATGAAGACGGGTAAATTTACATGACATGTCTTCTGACAAGTAGGAAAATAAGACTATACAATAAATTTTTTGGAAGCCCCAAATAAGAAAGATCATGAAGACTGGAATTTGACCAAGACATCCTGACTCCTAGGAAACATCCAAAGTAGTCCTGAAGATCACGGGTGTCAGAGTCTTTGGTTTCCAGTTCCCGGTGGGTGATCCTGCTTGGATAGAGACAGAATGACCGGAGAGTGAAATAACTATGTGGATATTTTCCCCAAATATTGAAAGGCATTGAGTGTCCTCAGTTTTACATGTAGACTCATTTTTTGCTCTTCAGAGAAAGAGGGTATGATGGACTTGTCCCATAAATGTTGCTCTGAGTGGGTCCTGATCCAAGGATAAGACAGTCAAACCTCACACATCTTTTCCAGGTGGGGAACAGAGCACAGGTGCACCAAAAGACTTTTTGAAGAAGGCTCCTAGTGCCCGTAATAGTCTCCACATCTGCTGTCTCTTAAGAATCTAAGAATGTCTTGATAGGTGGATGATATGAAGGTGTGACCTCTGAGAAATACTAGAGAAAATAGTGCTCAAGAGCAAATTCTTGTGGCCCTGAATCTGGCCTATACTGAAAATCTGACATGATCCTAAAATTCCTGGGAAAGCTTTGCAAAAGAAAGAAAGAAAGAAAGAGAGAGAGAGAGAGAGAGAGAGAGAGAGAGAGAGAGAGAGAGAGAGAGAGAGAGAAAGAAAGAAAGAAAGAAAGAAAGAAAGAAAGAAAGAAAGAAAGAAAGAAAGAAAGAAAGAAAGAAAGAAAGAAAGAAAGAAAGAAAGAAAGAAAGAAAGAAAGAAAGAAAAAAAATACTTTAACATCTATCACAGATTTTTTTCCCACTTGTTCTGGTCATATTGTAATACTTTGATTGGATTATGAGACCTGCCTTAAATATCCTCAGGGCAGATACTGTAATCAGTGTTATCTATTTTATGAATGAGGCTAATAGGAAATTTCCCAAACACTGACCATATTTTTATGATTTTGAGATAAGTTCCAATGGATATCACCTTATAGCACAGTAAGGAGCTGGTTTGGGTCCCACCTTCATTCAGACCTCTACCGACCTGAGAGGTAGTATTGGCCTAATCATTTCACCCTTCTCGGCTGAAAATTTCACATCTGTAAACTGAAGGCACCGGTAATTTTCAAGTCCTTTTCAACTCTAACACTCTATGGTTCCATAAATAAATATTAAATGACAACTTGGAGTTCCTATGAAGAGGAAATCTGAGCCAACAATTTAGCCTACCTGAGCAGATAATCATTCTTTGAAATGAGAAATATGCAAAACCACGGGGGAAGACAAAACAAATGCCCTTGACAGCATGAAGCTAAATTGAACCTTTTTTTTCCCACTCTTCCTCTGTCCTGCACCCTCCTCTAGGTTCTCTAAGACCTCCTTTTCCTCTCCCAGCTGATATGTCCACTTTCCAAATACCCAGAAATGAAACACATATTATTCATATGACTACGAAACATGTGTCATGTTGCTAGACTTTTGTTTTTTAATAAGCTGTCTTATCATTAAATCTCTTTTCATTTTAACTTCTTTGCATCCTTCCAACAACTGTATAATGAGGATGCAGTAAAACTGAAGCACATAATAAGAGCAAATGGCTCCTTTTAAAAGCTGACCTGAAGTCCTAGTTTACTAAACCAAAATGACTGGAGTTGGGCATATTAGTGCTTTAACCTTTTTATTACGTATATACATGAAAACAATTAAAGCTGGGATTTTTGCCAGCGTATTATCATTTTCTCTTCCCCCTGGCCTTTTTCCGTCACATTTCAAAGAATGTATATAATATCAACTGCAGAGTCTCTCCTGCTTCCATTCTCTTTCCTCCTTTCTTTCCTCTTAACAACTGTCATCCTTTTAAGGTTAGCCAACCACAGGCTATCATTATACAGCAGTGCTGTAAGGTTGGGACAACCAACCACATACAAGAAGTAAAAAAGAAAGAAAAAAAGGAAAAAAAAACATTGAGAGGGGAGGCATTTAAAGCTCCTCATAAAATTAAATCTTAGATTTCAATTCTCCCTCATATTTTATTGTCTTTTCTTTTCTTTTTCCTGTGGTAAATGGTAATTAGAGTCAATAATCTTTTGCTGAGAGAGCACCTTGTCTTCACAGTGTTTATATCATCATCATCAAAGATCTGCCTTAAGGCCCTGGCGTGTTAATAATTTAAGGTGTGCACAGCCTAGTTATAGCAGGAAGCCTAGTTATTGAGTTTGTAAACCAGCCGATGATTTATGGGAACACCTTGCATGAGTCATGCTCATTAAATAAAATACTTCAGTTTAATAAGGAACATGGGGTAAGCAGTTCTTTCCCGTTACAGGGTGAGTGTGCAATTGGAAATTGTTGAGTTTTGTCACCAGGTTCACCAACACTATTTTGTCTTAATTGTGTTGGTAGGGCGAGGAAGGGAGAGCTGCACGTCCGCGTGCGTCGCGTCTGTATATGCACACACAGAGTCCTGACCCTCTCCCTCTTGACCGGGACTGCAAGTCTAGAACTTTCTCTTCCCTGAGAAGCAGTCTCACAGAAGCCCAATCCTCTGATAGAGAGAATGTTAAATCTCTCTCTAAAAGGCTACTAATTAAGAAACCAGAAATGCTCATGGAAATAAAATTACAAGAAAAAATCAATATACGGTTGTTAAATGTAGCCTGCATTTAAGAGCCATAACCATATTTTACTGTTAAACACTATGGTTTGCCATTAGGAATTCTTAAGCAGACTGAGACAGCAAAAGCTAAACATGGCATTCTGGCCTGTATAACAGAAAATGTGTACACAGGGTATGCTCTTTCTTTTTAATGTCCCATATCTGAAATTTTGCAAAAAAAAAAAAAATGTTGGATATTGGTGTGTAGTTTCCTAACACCCAATCCGGTGACTGCTGGCATTTCTTTTCTACCAAAGTAATCGATGTGAGCATGAAGTTGACGCTGAAAAAAATGAGCAGGTAAACTTGTTTGGTTTCACAGATTTCTATATAAAGTGAACTTTGATATTTGGTTGTGCTGATTATTGGGTGCTTTATAAAACTTTCAAAAAGAAAAAAGAAAGATGGAG
>CM053502.1:72277587-72314159 GCA_028627145.1 Eidolon dupreanum | reverse complement strand
GGAAGGACTAGATCTTTAACGTAAAGGATGCCAAATTTACAAAGAGCCTGAGGTCACTAGGCTTTTGAATGGCACATTCATAAAGTTTTAGTGAGCATGGGTACTTGAAATGGACAGAACAGGTGTGGCCCCTGCCCTCATTCACAAGCAACCAGTACCAAAGATACTGGTTTTCTGGGCAGGCAAACCTACACAGGCTATTACAAGGTTGATCACAAGGGGCCATGGAAACTTACAACTGAAGGAATCGTCATGGTCTTGGGGTGAGGTTATCCCACAAGACTGACGGCGAAAATTCCCTTTAAGCTGAGTCAAGAAGGATGACTAGAAGTGCTCCAAGCAAGTGGAAACGAAAGAGCTGTACTCCTTTCTCGAAGATGTGGAAGTATATTCATAACTGGGACCTGAAAGTGAGTGGAAGACCAATTCCCAGAGGCTGGAAAGTCACTGGGATCATTACTTGGAGGACCTTGTAAACCATGGTGAAGGTTTTATTTTTATTTATTTATTTATTTGTTTTAATATACCAAAGTGGAGAATTTAAAATTTTGTCCTGAGGACAGTAGAGAAACCTGAAAGAAGCATTTTAAACAGGTATGTTAAAGACTCGCATATATTGTCTACAGGGCATTCCGACTACAGTTATGGAGAATGAGTGAGATGCCGGTTGAAAAATGGGGGAGTAATTAGAAAACCCCTGCAAAGGTGCAGGTGAGAAACGATGCCAGCTGGGACTGGATGAAGGGAAGCAAATGGGTTTTAGAGATATTGAAGAGTTAGGAGAAAACAAAGGAAAAATGAAGAGTCAAGTTTCCCTGAAGAACAACTAAGATTAGTTTCTTCTGCTTTTTAGCATTCAACTCTGCTTTATCTAGTGTTCCTAAAACCACAAATCTGAAACTTAAAACAAGTTAGGGGTAAAACTGAGGCACTCCATTATTGCTGACTAGAACATAAAGCCTTAGCTGAGAACGTTTTCTTATTTAACTAACTCCTCTCAGTACTATGAAATTATAGTTAACCCTTAAACAATGGGTTTAACAGTGGGCTGGGGCACCCACTTTTACAATGTCGCAAATCCCCATATAACTTTCGACTCACCAAACACTTAACTACTAATACCCTACTGTTGACCAGAAGCCTTACCAATCACAGTTAATAGTCAATTAACACATATTTTGTATATTACATGTATTATATACTGTATTCTTATAATAAACTAGAGAAAAGAAAATGTTATCAAGAAAATAATAAGGGAAATGCATTTACAGTACTGTATGTATTTATTTTTAAAAAATCCATGTATAAGTGGACCTGTGCAGTTCAAACTCATGTTGTTTAAGGGTCAACTGTATACATTCACATATATTTGGAGGCTGTATGCAGCAATCTGGATTTCTTCCACAATCCTGACCCACCCCCACTCTTCCTCCCACCCAAATGTGGGATTGTCTACTCCACTTTGCTATTCATTTAGATTCAGCAAATAACTGAGTGACCTTGCAAAACTCTAGTCTCTTCTCCAGACTTAAAGTTTCTACCTTGTTAAAATGGAGAAAAGTGGAAACGATATCTATTCAGTCCTCTACAAGCAGCAATGAGAAATGCTGTGGGAATAGGATAAACCAAATTGAATCCACAGAAGACCATGCACTCTAACGACAGAAAATTCTTATCAGAGAGTGGGTCTGTGGTTCTATTCTCCCCCACACTTATCTTTAGAGACTGCAGCAATAAACATTTGAACTGAAGAAATTACTGATGACAGAGAATTCTTGATTGCAGATGGCCCTCAGAATATAGTCACACAGAAAGGGAATTTTGAACCTATTTGAAAATTCTAGAACCAAAAATTATATTATCTGAGACTAAAAGTAAGTTAGAAATTAAAAATATCAATAGAAAAAATTACATCAATAACCAAAATAATTATAAATGCATTTAGGTATTGTATCAGGTTTCTGATTGCCTTTTATTTTTCTTTTCTTTTTTTTTTTTTTTTTTTTTACTTATTTATAATATCCTAGACAGCCAATTTCTCCTTCCTAGGAAAGGATTCTAGATTCTGAATGTGTGCCTTTTTTCCTAATGAAAAATAGCTACACATGTGGCTTTTTCTCTAATGCTCATATAATTAGGATCTTGATGCTAACGATAGGTAGCGGGATAAAAGAAATACTCCCCTTTGTACTCTTCTGAAGTTTTTAAAAATGAAAGTGAATAGCTTCACTTAAGAAATATCATTTGTGATGAAAGAAAGAAATCTCTGTGCAATAAAAGATTCCTACACCCAACCCATCCCTTCCTTCATTTAACTGAGGTAGTGTGTATGGAATAACAAAGTTCCGAATCAACAAAAGAATTTGCATGGAGTCTTAAAGCCTGTTGAAAAAAAGGTTTGAACTCTGAAATGAATATAAGCAGCCACTTTGGGGGCGGGGCGGGGAGATGATGGAGGAGAACCTCCTTAGCTTCACTACTGGGCAGCAGACCAATTTAAAAACCATTTAGAATTTGATTGGAGAAAAGTTTTTGTAGGAGCTAAGGAGTGCCTCTTTTCCAAACACTAAAAGGTTTCCTTATTTTCCTTCTAACTCCAGCCCCTATTCTACCTACTCGAGTAAGATCTGCTTCCAGCTTCATTCCCATAGGATGGGAACCTGACCTGGGTAGAGACCCCTCCGGAAATCTCACTTATCCTTGTTGGAAAGGGCCCTGGAGAGCCTCAAGCATAGTTTCTGGTCTCATCTCAATACTTGAGTGCACACCTACCAGGCTCAGCTAGGTACTGGGCTCTGGGTTCTAGTTCTAGATCTGATACTAAAAGTACACTTCCGGAAGGAGCCAGCCA
Organism: Eidolon dupreanum; assembly: GCA_028627145.1. Lineage (NCBI taxonomy): Eukaryota > Metazoa > Chordata > Mammalia > Chiroptera > Pteropodidae > Eidolon > Eidolon dupreanum. The sequence goes on along the minus strand of CM053502.1, from coordinate 72,311,308 downwards.
TTCTGCTCAAGCTTCCCTCAATTGACTGGAACCTAGGTCCCCTTCCCTTAGACTGATGGACCAGGACAGCAGAGTGAGAGCTCTGAGACGCCCTCTCATTGACTTCACTGCACTCTTCACAATGTCCACAGACACATGGCCCACTTTGGAACAGAAATCACTGTGCATGCTGGGGTCACGTTTTTCTCTGTGGCTTTCAGTAAGGACAAGCACAGGTTACTAAGAGAGTTGTGATAATTAAGCAACACCATTAAGCTAAAGGACAGAAAGGTACAATTTTTCCATCCTCCCTCCTCCTTCTCCTTTGTTGCCATTTTCTGTTTTTATTGTTACTTTCAGGTCTTTAGTCAAAGGGAAGATACTTTCATGGATTCAAGTACTTGTCTATTCATAAGTAACCTCAAAATAAAAATCTAAGCCAAAAACAACTTCAAAAACTTGCTCTTTGAATGAGTCTTTCCCCGGAAAAGATGAAAATTAAGAAGGGAACCCGAATCAAAAACCAGCATCTTATTTAAAATTCCACCTCTCCTGCAATTCTTAAAGAGTCAGGATAAGGCAGAAACCTGAAAATTCAAGTCACCTCAGTTCAGACCCTGTGATTTTTCATCCTTTGGCTAAAGCTACAATTACAGAGACGGCTCTCAATCACTGGTGTTCTGGAAGTGAGTCGCCAGATGAACTGTGAATGGAGCTATTACTGAGCCTCTGCTCTTCAGAGACTGAGAGAAGTGGATTGAGGTGGAGTTTTTGCTGATTTATAAGCATTAAATCAGATGAGGATAATGGACAATATGCCTATCTTTCTTATAACACCATATGAACAGCGATCATTCTCCAATACCTAGAGGAGTATCTCACAACACGCAGGTAATATAAGCAGCAGGAAAGGAGGTTGAAAGTGACTTTCTGTCATCCCTGCATTAGTGGAACGGTAAGATGAATGTTGCGTCTTGAAATGCCTAGCATTTTTTTGCCTGCTATTATTAACCTTGCATGCTTCTAAGCAGCACGGGGTCCTGGAGAAAAAGGTTATAACAAGTGGATATTTGAGAGCAGAGATTGCTATCCAAGGAAGGCTGAATTGTATGTGCTTCCTTTAACCTTCCTTTGTGCTTGAAATCCACTATTTTGATGCGGCTGCTCCTTCTCAGTCATAAAAACTTCACAAACACAGCCGCTAAACATAGCTGGGTTCAGCACAAGTTGGATTCAAATAAAGTGCCTTAAATGATTAAACTGATGCTCCTCCAAGATGGTTGGGAAGTTTTTATCTAGGGAAGAGCTAATCGCCTTGTCCCCAGTGCCAACTCCAATATTATAAGGGGCTTCATGTTTTATAGCATCTTTTCTCTCTTGGTATGGGCCCTATACTCCAATTTTCTTTTTTTATCAGGCTAAAGAGGATATATTTTATCATAATGGCTTTATATCCAGTGTGTACAGGCCAACACAAAAAGGGTATTAGAAGTTAAAGAACTGTACCTCAGGCACCATTTTATTAGAACTAGTGTTTACATCAAACAATACATCCTAAGTACTTTATATTAAGCGTGGACAAATCATTTGCCTGAGGATTAGGTGTTGTGCCATTGAAATGTAATCCTTCTGTTGATTTTTTTTTAACTGCCAAACCAAACATGGTTAAAGAAGTAACTGTAAAAATGGAAACAGAAGCAATCTTATCCTACATTTCAAGCATAAAATAAAATCCAAAGCCAAAATGAGTGTAATACAGCAATATACATTAAAGTATTTCATTCGAGCTCATACCTATATTTTTGTTGCTAAGATTGCCTTCATTACTGGAGTGTATCAATTATATTGCAAACTCAAAACATATAAGGGTGAAAAAAGAAAGAAGTGCCCAGTAGAAGCCAACCAAGACCTCCCAAATTACTCCCAGCCTGGCATGCTTCAAAGTCATCCACTTGACTCTTCTCAGCTAATCTCATCCCTAAAAGGCCAACAGTAAGGAATAAGTCCTAGTGTGCAAGAGCACTGTGGCAGTTGATTTTACTCTCTCAAGCCAGGACCATATATTTTCAGATACTGTTAAAATAATTCATAAATAGGCATCAGGGATATTTTTAAACTAGAGATTTGTTGTACAGTCTCTGAAATATGGGGGCTGTCTTACAGGCAAGGACACCTTGTAAATAAATAAATAAATAAATAAATAAATAAATAAATAAATAAACCTAAACGAATCATCCTATTGAAGTAAATCCTTGCCTTATTTCAAGTTCTATAAATAAAGATATACCAAGTAAAACACAAAAGTTCAAACAATATGGTGGTTAAAAATGGTTAACAAGGGAGTCAAACCTTCTGGATAAGGTCTCTGCTTTCTGTCTTCAGCTCTCTCTGTGCTTCTCAGACTGTTTTTTTCATCAGAGCAGAAATAGGCTGCATGAAGGAGAACCCTAATCAGGAGAGGCAATACTTGAGCTGGCAGGAGCTTTTGTTAACTGGTTACCTTAAATTTCCAACATACTAACTTCTTTTCTAGCCTAATTGTAATGCAGATGCTTCACTCTGGATCCATCTGCTTTATAACCAGGCCACTTTCACAGGTGTGCTAAGCAGAAACATGGGATTGCCACCATTAGTGTCCCCTCTACAAAACTGAACTATAGAAAGAGCCTGACAATTATTTTTCAAATCCTATTTTCTTTAATTGAGCAAAGATAGCAATCCTAGTAGATAATTTTGAAGAATCACAAATAATCACACAGAGTACTTAGGTAAGTTACCAAATGCTTTCACAGATTAATTCAACAGAACCCCTACTGATTGCCTAATACATAGCAGGCATTGTACTTGGTACTGGAGTTGCAAAGCTTGAGGGAGCATATCAGTAAATCCACTCATTCATTCATGCATTCATTCATGCATGCATGCATGCATGCATGCACAAATTCATTCAGTTAACTAACAATGTGCCAATCATTGTGCCAGACTCTGGGGATTTTTTTTGCAATATCTGATTAAAAATACGAAGGGGAGGGGCCCTCATTTCAGAGATTCTGGAAGCACTCAAAAAAATCGATGAAGAAGCTGAACTATAGTTTCCATGGGCCCAGTTTTCCTGAATATATCTCTGTTTCTGAAAAGAAAAGGAAGTATGTGAAAGCTCAATAACTGTTTTTTTTGTCCCCACAGAATTTCCCAGAAGAATTAAAAGCCAGATTCCATCATTTGTATATTTTCCTGCACAAAGTGTAGTAAAATCAGATGGTCTGAATGGTATAAAGGGAGGTATAAATGGTGAGGGATCATCTCCCCTCTAAAGATTAATGTGGGAGTGTTCTGGAGTTCTCATCTCCTTTCATACTTGATAATTGCCTTGTTTGTGATTCCAGGTGAATCACTTCCTCTCATGCCCCATTTCAGTCTGGGGCAAATTTAAGAGACCACTTCTCACCAGCTTCATGGCATTTGGAACAGAAGAACTTAAACACACTTTAATGGACCATAATGGGTTGTATTGGTCTTTAAGAACCCTTCATTTTATTTTAAAGAAGAAGGAAGAACTGTTTCTAAGCTAAGAGACAGCAGCCCTCATATTCTTATTTTTCCCTTAGATTTATATATTTATTTCTAAACATAGAACTAATTTCTTTCACACTCAGTACTTAACATCTTTTAGAGTAGCAGTTTTATAGTAAAAGCATTTATTCAAAGAATATTCCAATCATTAATAAATTAATTCCTCTACCTTGAACGCTAAAAGAGTCAGAAAATCTCTGAATATTTAAAACTTTATTAGCTAAATAAAAATTAGAAATATTACAGAGTTCTTTCCAAATGTGAATCCTGCCTACTGCTTTTTCTACAATCTTGAGTCTGCTGGTAGATGATATTCTCAGTACAGTTCTTGATGTTTCAATATACAGAATATCTGTTGTTCTCAACCTTTGATTTCTCCAACTATTCTCTACAAGATAAAGATTATGATAATTAATGTTATATACTGTGTTTCTTCTACACAGATAAGACAGTTTTCTAGTATTAATCTCCCATAGAGGTCTCTAAATGTCACAAGTCATTTAAGAAACAGGAAGTAGATTTGTATAGGAAGCTCTCACATAGACACCTTGTTATGCAGAAATCTGATACACTGAAATTCACTCATAAAATTTAGAAACTAGAAAACTAACTCAATACACATAATCCCAAAGCTGCTTTTACATATTTTCAAGTCTGTTCAGTCATACATTCCAACAAGCATGTGCCAACCCCTTCCTTCATTTGCGAAAACAATTAGACTCAACCTCTACAGTATTTCTGCATTTTCTCCAATCTCGAGGAGCCTACTCATTCTTGTGTAGCCGCCTCCTTATCGTTTGATGAAACAAGCTCTGAGTAAATCGAAAGGAGTCACGCATTTGCTCTCAATGGAAAATAATGAAGTGTCAATTTGTTAGAAACAAATGACTCTTCGATCCAACATGACTATTCAGTTAAGAAATTTTTTACTTTGCTAAGAAAGGTAATTTAATGGTTTGAAATATCAAATGTGATTTTAATGTACATACATTCTGTTTTATAATGAAACCATATAGGCTTTGATACACACAAATTCATGTTAGAGAAAAGTTTAAGAGTCCATCTGTTCTAAAAAAAAAAAAAAAGCTTGCACCTGCAATCCATCAGACACTGCAGACTTTGAAGTTTTATTCTAGTACAACTTTCAAGTTAATCGCCTCCTCCTCTGCACTACTTTGGTATTTGTATAAATTTCAGTTTATGATTTTGCTGCTGTGCTTGTTTTCTTGCCTGTTTCCTCTGCTGGACTGTGAGCTGCCTGAAGGAAGGTCTCCTAGCTCCTTTATCTATGTCCTCTAGAGCCTGGCGTTCAACACACATCGAACTCTTAACTGTGAGCCAGTTACCATTCTGGGTTCCACCCTCATGAAACTTACACATACCCATAGCTCAATAAAACATTTTGAGTAAGCCAAATTGCATTGATTCCTGCCCTTGATGCTGTCATTTCATCATTCTTTTCAACTTTATTTTTACTAGCTCATGTCTGAGTTCATCAGTGCATTTAGCAAGTTTCATTCTTTTGCAGGGATACCCAGGTGACCTGGATACACATTGCCAGAGTTATGAAAAAGAGGCAGAGAATCCACATCGGATACAAGGAAGAGTGCCCAGCTGCTGATGGCCTGGGGGCCGTGTTGGAGGAAAGTTTTGAAAGACTTTATAATCTACTGATTCTCATAACCTTCTTAGTTAGATAGACCCAAAATAATATCCTGAGGCAGAGCATTCTCCCTTCTGAGGACTAGCCTACGTGTGTTCATAGCCCAGCACTTTCCTCCCTAACCTCTGACTCACCCTCTAAGGCTAAGCAAGTCATCAGCCTTACGCTTCCTGTTTCTTCATCTGTAGAATGGGAATGATGATTAACTCATCAATGGGACCGATAATAGCCACGACCAACATTAACCATTGAAATGGAAACAAAATGAAGGCAATTTTGTTAAGTATTTAGTGCCACTAAGAACAATTTTTAAAGATGACAAAGTGAAAGAGAAGATATAGTAAATCCCTTCTTCCTTCCAAGAGTAAACTTTAAGAAAACCCTTATCTCTGTTTCTGCCACTCCTTTGTTTTAAGGCTCAGCTATCCATGTCCTTTTTGAGAACATTCCCTTTTGAGAATGCCAGAGAACATTCAGGAGTGCAATTATCCCCACTGTGTAAAAGCAGCATAACAGAATGACAGATGGAGGAAGATTTTAGAGCTTGCCTTGATTTTACATATGAATCAACTGAGAGTGATCAAGGTTATAAGGTTTACTGAAGATCACATGACTAATTAGTAACCACATGACTAATTAGTGCCGAGCTAGGAGGAATGATACCATTCTTCTTTAATTATTTACAGGAACTTTTCCCATACTCCCGCTAGGATAACAAAATGAGATAACCTTTCTGAAAAGTAATTTAGGCAATCTTTTTCAATAGCTCTAAACATAAGCATATAAATTGGCCCAGAAATTCCACTTCTAAAAATTTGCTATAAGAAAGTAACCAGAGAGCCTACAAGATATTCACTTTAGACTGAAAACACACACACACACACACACACACACACACACACACAAACTGAAAGTAAAGGGATGGAAAAAGATATTTCATGAAAATGGAAACAAACAAACAAAAAAAACCCCAGGGTACTATATTTATACCAGACAAAACAGACTTTAAAACTCCATAACAAGAGACAAAGAAGGACCCAGTAATTCCATTTCTGGATATTTATCCAAAGAAACCCAAAACACTAATTCAAAAAGACATAGGCACCCCTATGTTTATCCCTATGTTTATAGCTGTATTATTTAAAGTAGCCAAGATATGAAAGCAACCCAAGTGTCCATCAAAAGATGAATGGGTAAAGAAAAAGTGGTACAAATATATGTGGAATATTACTCAGCCATAAAAAGAATGAAATCTTGCCAACTGCAAAATCAGTGGACCTAGAAGGTTTTGTGCTGAGTGAAGTCAAAAATTATATGATTTCACTTACATGTGGAATCTAAAAAACAAGTAAACAAACAAAACAGAAACAAACCCATAGATACAGAGAACATTTTGATGTTTGCCAAATGGGAGAGGAGATTGGAGGATGGGTGAAAAAAGGAGAAGGATTAAAAAGTACAAATTGGTAGTTATAAAATAGTTATGGAGATGTAAAGTATAGCATAAGGAATATAGTTGATAATAATGTAATACCTATATAAGGTGTCAGATGGGTACTAGATTTATCGGGGTGATCACTTCATAAGTTATATAACTGTCTAATCACTATGTTGTACACCTAAAATTAATATAATATTGTATGTCAGCTGTAATTGAAAAAAATTTAAAGTATTAAAAGTGAAAAAAAAAAGTAACCAGAGAAATGCACAATGATTTGGCCACAAAGATATTCAGAGCAGGTTAATTTATAGTAAGAAAAAAATGGACAGCAACATAAACCTACGATAATAATGGGTTGATTAAATTTTAAAATGCTAGATATATCCAGGAAAAACTACACAAGTACTAAAAACTACATTATAAAATATTGTTATTACCTATTAGATGAAAAAGAGCACAATATGTGTTTAAGATTCGAATTACATAAAATATCTGAAGAGATGTGAAGAATTGCCCAGATGACATTGAGACAGGGTCAGGGATGCTAAACGAGATACTATTATAAATATATCCTCTTTCCTTTACACCTGCTTGGTCTATGCTTCTAAGGATTCTAAAAAGCTGTAACTTGGCATACACTAGTTTTTTTAGATGTTAAGACTAAAGTCACCAACTGGAAGGAGATGTTATAACAATGATGGGAAAAAAAGGATAAACTAGAGATCAGGAATGAGGATTGGTGGAAAAAGGGGGAGTGGTGAGAAGGGTGCAGCTCAAACTGAGAATCGAGATAGAGATAAGAGTGGAATTGGGTGGAGTTCTGAAGATGAATAAGAGATGCCTGATAAACTCTGACCCAGCCAATTGCATGATGAGACATCTAAGAGATAACAGGGGCAGGTGGAGATGCAGAGCTAAAATATGGGAGTTAAAAGTTCAAGGATGATAAAGTGTATCCAGTATTTAACAAGAGAGTGAAAGTAAAGAGATTATCAAGAAGAGTAATTGAAAATCTGATTGATAAGAAAAAGACATTCTTTGTCAGGGATTCTGAATATCATAGTATGGTATTAACAATTAGAGCAAACTTATATCTCTATGGCAACATAATTAATAAGATGCATAATAACTTAACCAATATATGATGTCTCAACAGGTATAGTACTTATGTCATCATTCATCTTTCTTCTTTTCTTATCCAGCATGATGTCATTAAATATATATATATATATATATATATATATATATATATATAGGCTAATGAAATCATACAGATCCAGATTTAATTCTAACTAGTTTTCCTGAGACCCAGTTTCCTCATCTGTTAAATGGAGATACTAGTAACTTTCCACAAAAAATAATCCAAAGAATGAAGTGAGTTAGGATATGTAAAGTGCCTAGTTCTTAATAGGCTTTCAATAAATACTGCTTTTTCTTATCCACCTTTCTTTGCCATTAGCTGGCAATCGTAGGAAAAGAAAATAGAGCCTAACAAAGAAAGGGAATAAGGCCACCAAGTATATCCTATCTCTTGCTGGGTTTTATGGTCACTCTGGTTTTGAGCCAGATGTAATCAGTCTTGGCTGATTTCTTTCCTCCTAGCAAGGCTGCCTAGCATCTCACACTGTATACAATTTGCTCTAGCACTCCAAATGGATTTGTTGATTTTACCTGAGGTCTTGCCTTTTAGAGAGAAGCCAAGGGATTAGTTGTGTGTATAGGTAGTGTTCATGATTTCCTGACACTCCCACTTACTGATTCTAGCAAATATGCATTTCACATTAGTGACTATAACCCAATGATCACTTCCCACTCCCAATTTTTCACCATTCTATTTACCCCCTACTCATTCACTCCACAATATCCTTGAGTGACTCCAAGACTTAACCTAACTCTCCAAATCAATACGAGCTATGCCAGGCACTACTTATGTTTTTAGCATGAGTGTATGACAAGGCCGCTTTACACTGTATTTCCAATTAGCTTATTTGAAACACTAGCCAGTATTAGAAACATAGATTCACAGATTTCCAGTTTAGCAGAAGATTGTGTCACAAAATTCTGTTAGGAAAGTATTTCATTCTATTTTCTGTATTCTGACTGCTAGAAAGTTTTTTTTCTAATGAATTGAAATCTATTCACCCATAACTTGCACTGAATCATGTAAAACAAGCTTAAAATTTCTTTTCTTCATATGCTCCATAGTCAATAATGGATTCATGATAGGTAGATTACTCATTTTCATAGACTATACTGGTAACAGAAGTATATTCTACAAGCAAAACAGAATTCAATAATAAAACGGCTATTATTTATAAGATTAGAAAACTTCTACATCCAAAATCCCCAGGATGATTTCTAGAAAGCAAATCAAATTGGGAAAAGAAATAATGGCCAAAATCAAGAGCAAAATGAAGATAGGGATAAGGAATTTCATTACCGTTTTTTTCTTCTTTTTGTATTTGGACATATTTTCACTTAAGAAATCTTATCAGACAGACAAATGGTAGTCAAGGTGGCCATTATTGAATAGTGAATACTGATTCTTCATATAGACAGAGACAGCAGCCAGACCCTTTTCCAAGTAGTAGGGTAATTTTGGCAGAAAGAGCTTTGCCCACAAAATGTACTACAGAGACAAATATTTTATAATTTTATTAGTATTATTACTAATATTAATAATTTTGTGTGTATAGTAGTTTATATTTTCAACTCACTTTCATCATCATCATAAAAAGAAGTTACAGCAAGTGTTATTAACACCATATTTCAGATTAGACCCCTGAGGCCTAGAGAAATTGGGTAACAGACCTAAAATTAGAGTTTAGAAAATTCACTATATCTCTTCATAGAATCAGTTTTTTCTTCCCAGTTTTATTAAAATATGATTAACATTCAGCACTATGTAAGGCGTACAGCATAATGACTTGACTTACCTATATCGTGAAATGAGCACCACAGTAAATTTTGTTAACATCCATCATTCGTGTAGATCACGTAGATATGAAAAAGAAAAAAATTTTTTTTCTTGTGATGAGGACTCATGATCTATTCTCTTAACAACTTTTTATATCATACAGCAGTGTTATAGTCATCATATTGGACATTACATCCCCAGTACTTGTGTATCATATAACTGGAAGTTTTTACCTTTGACTACCTTCATCCAATTTCCCGTCCTTCTATCCTCTGCCTCTGGTAACCACAGATCTGATCTCTTTTTCTATGACTTTTTGTTTTTGTTTTTGTTTTTTAGATTCCATGTCTAAGTGAGATCATACAGTATTTGTCTCCCTCTGACTTAATTCACTTATTATAATGCCCTCAGGGTCCATCCATATTGTCAAAAATGACTGAATTACTTCATTTTTATGGCTGAATAATTCTCTATTATACATACATATATATACATATACATATATATATATGTATATATATATACATATATATATATGTATATTACAACTTTATCTGTTTATCCACCAATGGGCACTTACATTGCTTCCATATCTTGACTATTGTGAACAATGCTGTTGTGAATACAGAGGTGCAGATATCTCTTTGACATAGTGTTTTCATTTTCTTTGGGTGTTTTTGCAGAAATAGACTTGCTGGATCACTATGTGGTTACATTTTAGAACCTAACTTAGTGGATCTCCTAAAGAAGTGCACCAGATCCAAAATTCTATAGTTATTATGAGCTGAGCTATGTCCCCCAAAATTCATATGCTGAAGTCCTAATTACCAGTACCTCAAACGTGACTGTATTTGGAAGCAGGGTCTTGAAAGAGATAACTAAAGTTAAATTAGGTCATTGGGGTGTAGCCTAAACCAATCTGACTCCTGTCCTTATAAGAAGAGATTAGAACATAACCACAGAGAGACCATGTGAGAACACAACAAGAAGGTGGCATCTATCAAGGAGAGATGCCTCAGAAGAAACAAATCCTCCTAGCACATTTATCACTGACTTCCAGCACCCAGAACTGTGAGAAAATTAATTTCTGTCATTTAAGCCACTCAATCTGTAGTACTTTGTTACGGCAGCCTGAACAAACTAATACACCAGTTACGATTGATTCCAAGCTCTCTATGGATGTAAAGATTCTCACTGACATCATCTTATCTTGTAAATTATAGCATCACCAGCTAGTGCCTCGAAGCTTGTACATTTTTGTGTTGTGATTTGGGGGATCAGTGAGATAGAAAGTCTGCAACTCTTGTCTGTTTTCTGTGCTCTCCAACAGCAGTCAATTTTGAGTGTGGGCACACTCATGACTTCTAACTTCACCCCATCTTCTTGAAATGTATGCTTCACCTACAAGCTGAAAAGCTAAATAGGTCTCAGGAAGATACTGGGATGGTTTCTTATAGAAAACCTCAACCTTGAAAATAAGTCCATAAGTGCAACTCTATGTAATGGGGAGTAGTGACAGAAAAGATGAGTGGAACATCTATCACTTTCTAGATAGAGCAATCATACACCAAAGTGGGATCTATGGCAAAAGAATAAAGCCTTTAGGATCCACCAAATCACATGCTTTAAGATGATCACTCTGCATCCTAGCATTCAGGCACATCATAGCATCTGAACTAACAGTTCACTTCCAAAACCAAATAGCAGACACAGATGTTCTGTTTGAACAAAAAAAGAATACTAGATATTACAGACCAGTTGTACCTGGGACAAAGGAATAAGAGAATCCTGAGTCTTTCAACTTGGCATCCACCGTATCTCTTTACTTCTTAACCTCGTAACTAAAAGCCGGGCTTACATTCAAAATGCATCTTAATCATTGACAGAATTACATAATATTATGTAAAACAATTAGGACATTATGTAAAACAATGAATCCATCTGGCTGGTTTATCTGTAAATGATTATAAATGTGTATTGTAAACGTGGGCTGTCTTTGAGGAGAGAACACATGTGCTGTTCTAAGACTTCTTTGAATAATTAGCACAAAGTCCCTGATAAATGTGTACATCTGGTGAAGAGAAAGCTGTGTTGATTTGAACACATGGTTACTACCTAGTAACCAACTATCCCTTTAAGCACCAAACCTTCCAACAATTTAGAGTGACCACAATTTTGAGATTAGTGTATTTCCTCCTACTTAGATCTGACTGTCACACTTACAGGTTAGCCTTTCCAGATAATTAATTTAAATGTGGAGAGGAACATGCAGGACATTGATGGTGGGTTACCAGAAATGTATGATCCCAACAAATCATGGGACAAATACTGTGATTTTATGTCAAAGAAACAGTCAGGATTTCTTGACATTATTATTCCATAATTGTTCCAGGTTTTTCCAAACTTGATGTATACAATAGATTCAAATATCTGTCCTCCAGGAAAACTTTTCCTATGCCTTCTTTTCTCCACTGCTTTATCTTCAGAACTTTGATGAAAACATCTTCAAGGTGAAGGGAACATCAGTTCTTCAAGGAATCAACAAGAGTTTATTGAGTCCGTGCTGTTGGTGAGGCACCAACTCCTGCCTCTTAGGGGCTTACAATCTAATTGTAAAAAAATACTCATCACGCCTGAAAGTTTTCAGAATTTTTTACTCTTGCGCAATGCAATTTACTTGTAACATGTAGCTTGTGTCAATCTATGACAGACTATTTATCCATGAGGATCCAGGTACACATCTGCATTTGCTCACACTTATGTTCCCAATACTTATAACAATGAATTTCACTTGGTGGTTATTCATAATATATTTAAATAAAATATATGTAATAAGATGTAACAGGAATCTAGGGGAAAGAGACATCAATTAAGAGCAGAGTTACGGGGATGATTTCATGGAGGAGATGATCTGGGTCTCAGAAATTCAGAAGTCCTTTCAAGTGGAGGCATGAACAAAGAAAAAGATAGACAAAACGTAAAAGGAAAAAGTCCACAATTCCTAGACCCACATTGACCCCCAACTCTACTTACCCCACCAAATTTTTTTCCATTGTGGAAAATAAGGTGTGCATTTTCCTACTTGCTGTACTTAGACTATGATCTATCCAGATATTCTCCCCCTCACACACAACCTCAACTCCTCTCTCTCTCTCTTCCTCCCATCTAGAATCATTTGGCAAAACTCTCAAGCCTGGTTAAACTCAAGCCTCCATCTGCTCAGCATCTGTCCTCCAGCTGAACGTGACCAGAAGAAAGTACACAACTATATGAACAGGTTTCATTTTTAATTTAGATTTTATTTTAAATTTATGAACAAAAATCTCAAGTAACTTTTCAAAACTTCCTAACAATATGAAATATTCAGTCAACTCAGTTTTTCTTCCTCCAAAACAACTATTTAGCACACTTTCCTCTCTTCCCCAAATGCTCAAAGACCCCTACCCAACTCTCTCTCTCTCTCTCTCTGTCTTTGATGATACTGCTTTATTTCTCAGAGAAAATAGAATATGAAAAGATGAATATTGCTTTCCCATAACCCAATTCTACCAACCTACCGGCAACCCTAATTCTTTTCCTTGTTTCCTACCTTCTAAGGTCAATTGCTCACTTGTTCTCTGGAGTCCAAGGCTTTTGCCTAATTACTGGTTTAGCAATTTTTATCTTTTTTCTCTTCTGATCACCTATTTTTCCCTTTCTTCTATACCACTTCCTTCTACATAAAAAATGTTTTAATAGTTTTCCTCTTTAAAAAATCTACCCAGACCCCACATTCCCATATTTTTCTCCTTTTTGCAGTAAAGCTTGAAAGAATTATCTATACTTGGTGTCTCCTCTTCTTTACCTCCCTTAAACCATTTGATTCAGAATTTCATCTCCACCATTCAACTGTAGCTGCTCTTGTTAAGTCATCATGTCAAATCTGGTAGTCAAATTTCAGTCTTCATGTTACTGTACCTCTCAACAGGATTTGGTGCAGTTGACCACCTGTTCTTTTTTGAAACATTATTGTGTTGGGAACACCATATCCATCCAGGTTTCTTCTTATTTTATGGCTTTTCTTTCTCAGTCTCCCTTAATGGCTCCCCATCCTCACACTGTCCATTAAATATTTGTGTGCCCCTGAGCTCAATCCCAGCCTCAAGGTGAGCACTTCCCTCCCCAATTGATCTTTTCTTGACACGTGGATTTAAATGCTATCTACACACTGGTGCTCCCAAAGTATGTCTCCAGCTCTGAGCTTTCTCTTAAATTCCAGACTACTATATCTCTCTAGCTAATACTCAATCTCTTTACTTAAAATTGTCGAAACAGAGCTCTTAATTCCCCAGTCTAAATCACTTCCTCCTTTAATTTGTCCATCTCAGAAAATGACCCCACAAATCACTCAGCTGCTTAAACCAAAAACCTAGGAGTTATTCTTGACTCTTCTCTTTTTCTTTTACAGTACTTTCAATCCATTCTGAAGTCCTTTGTCAATCCTTAAAACATGTACTGAGTCCTACCACCTTTCACTGCTTTCACTGCTTCCATCTTCATACTTCAGGCCACCATCAGACTTCGCTTGTACTCTACAGTAGCCAAGCAGCTGGTCTTCCTATCCCTCTTTCTCCTGAACAGAATATTTTCCATAGAGCAGCCAGAGTAATTTTTTAAAACTATAAATCAGATCACTTTGTTTCCCTACTCAATTCCCGCCAATGGCTTCCCACTGGACTTAGAATAAAATTCAAGTTCCTTATAACCTCAAGTCCCCATTGATCTAGCTACTGACTACCTCTCCTCATCCCACCCTTCTCCCCCTTGATCACTCCTCTCCAGCTACACAGACCTGTGCACTGCCACACTTCAATTTCTGGTTCAAAGCTTTTACTGTGTCATCCCCAAACTGAGAACATTCGCTAGTGTCTCTGTTTCTAAGCCTGACCCTTGACCCTCTCAGTCACTTCTCTAAGAAGTTCTTCCTTGCCATCATCCCCACCCACCCTTTAGACAGCATGCCTTCTTCATGATTCTCTACAGAAAATATACTTGTTCTTGCTTCAGACTTCTCCCTCTTTGTCTCAGTTTGAAAGCCTACCCATTGCGAGGGTTTTAATTTTTTTCATTAATTTCTCTAATGATTATTTTTATAATTATCATCTATTTATAATTTTAAACAATTGCTTCCTCCACAGTGAGTCCAGTATCCCCTCTTTCTATTCAGGACTGAATTGATCTCACTCATCTCTAGCTTCCCTCAATGCCTATTGTCTGTACCAATCACCTCACATGTAACCACAGCCAACCTTGCATGAGTGCCAACACCATTCCCACATATGTTGATCTTCTAGTGCATCTCTGAGCAACCGGAGAATGATCACCGTGTCTCCCAGCAATTTAGGTGAGGTGTCCCCCAAAGAACCACATTTAGATTTTCTACGAATCTTTTAGTTGACTCATTTACTTCACAAAACAGAAATTTAAAGCATCATTGCAATGACTGCCTGTCCTTATTATTGATAAAACTTTTACTTAGGCTTAGTATAACCAAACATTTACAATTTTCAGAAGAGATGGCATTGACCTGTGTGATCTACATCTATCTATCTATAGCTAATGTTTATCAAATGAAAATCACCATTTAGAAATTGGCTTGAGAGAGACAAATCATCTTTCAAACAGCAACATATTTCTGCAAACATATACACAGAACTTTCACTCTAGGCTCATTCACAACACTTATAAATTTGTTGTATCAACTTGATTCTACCTGTACCTGCTCACACTTTCAACAAACTAGATTGAATATTTCAGAGTAATGAGGGCAAGAGGGAAACACCAGCTGCTGAGCACAGAGAAGTGACTAAATGGCCTGGCAGAATTGGGAATAGCTTCACAGAAGGCAGGATTCTTGAGCTAAATTTTGAAGAATGGTTAAGCATCTGTCAGGATGAGAGTTGAGAGAAAGGGGACTTCGGCAGAGATTGTGAGGGGTGATAGCATGGAAAAGAGTAAGAAGTATGACTTGTCTGTTCCAGAATTCTCATAAACAGAGCTGCAAAAGTCTGCCAGGGTGAGACTGTGAGGGAAATATGATAACTCTATGGGACATATTAAGAATTTAAGAAGTTCGGACTTTACTTTGAAGAGTATCAAAGAACCCACAGAGTTTTTAAGGATTTAAATTTTAAATAAATTAGTTGACAACAGAGCAGAGAATAGAATAAAAGGTGAGAGGTCGGTGGAAGGGAGAGACCAGCTGGACAGGTTCAGGCAAAAGGTGAGGAGCTGACCAGAGACAGGCAAGGGGAGGGGGAATAAGAATTCAAATTTGAAAAACATGTCTAAGAGGAAACAACAAGTGTGTGTTGTGAATTATCTTTCAGTAAAATCTTTTGTGACTCATTAGACATGGAGGCTGAGGGAGGGAATGAATAAGGATGACGCTGAGTGTTCTGGTCAGAGAGACTGCCTAGGCGCTGACAGCATTATCCAAAATGGAAGAGGGGGCAGGAGCAAGGCGAGCTAGCTGGGGAAAGAACAAAGCACTTCATTTGGGTCATATTAAATTGGGAGTGCCATGAAACTTCAGGGAGAAACCACAACTGGAGACATAGATGTTGGTCAAAGCCATGGAAACCGATGAAATCATCCAAGAAAAGCACATAGAGCAAGAAGAGAAAAGGTGTCCTCTTTCACAAAATTTAGCAATGTGGAAGGTAGAGAGACAGAGTAGTACCTGGAAATAGATTGGTGGGGGTGGAGTTGGAAGATTATCTTAGGTTTAAAGAGACATGGACACTTCTGTTGGTTAAGGGGGAGTAGCTAAAGGAGAGGAAACAATAGAATATCTGGAGAAAAAGGGCTGTAACTATAAACACAAGAAGGGAGTGAAGGTAGCAGATGAGACAGGTAAGATGGAAATGTAGTGCCAATTAGCAGAGAATTTGCCTCAAAGATGAGGGGACACACCATTCCTCAGAGACAAAGGAGAGACATATCAACAAGCATAGCATGGGAAAGCTAGGTTGAAAGTAGGGGCACCAAATAATTATCCTGATGGTCTCTGTGTCTTCTGTAAGAGGGTGGTGATAGAATCTGTGAAAAGGAGGTGGGCGGCGGGGGCGGCGGGGGCGGTGACGGGGCGGGGGCGGAGGGGAGGCGGGGAGTGTAACAGATTTGAGGGAACTGGAGAGATTTTGAAATTACAGCCCTGGAGTAGGTGAAAGGAAGCCAGTTGGGAAGCGGAGATAAAGGAGGTACCAGTACAGAGGGAGGGACCAGTGGTTATTAAGCACCTTCTGTGTACAGGCAGTGTTCTAACTGATCTGGAAAAATTGCCACACCCAAGAAAAGTTGGAGACCTCAATGAGCTTGAAGACATTGTTAAACTTCTTAGTATTTTATTGCTTCATCGCTAATAATCTTTGAGCTTCTTGGGAAAAGGTCCATAAGACAATGGTGATAGTGATGATGATGACTGAAGGTGGCCCTGCCTATTTGCCATCTCCTTGCTTCCGCATTTGCTGCCACAAACAAGAACAATAATTGCAGCTGTGACTTGTACTGTGTAGGAGGGTAGAGCTAATTTTTCATTACTTCCTGCTATCACATCACATCTTTACTTCCTCCTTCTACTCTTCTGCTACACCCAATTCCTATCAGTGTGGGATGTGATTATCAGGAGAAATGGCTAAAAGTGCCCCGCCAATTATCAGGAGGAAGAGGCAGACTCAGAGTAGCTTGCGGGAGGGGGCGCTGAACAATTAATAATAATAGCTAACATTTATCCATCACAAACCCTGGGCCAGGCAGTGTTCTACATACTCTGCATATGTTAACTCACTTCTTATAAAAACCCCATGAGATGAGGCAGTATAGCTCCATGAAATAGTTACTGCTTTTATCATACCTATTTTATAGATGGGAAGACAAGTACAGAATTTTGCCCTCTTATACAGCACAGATTGTAACAGAATTCAAATTCAGAAAGCCTGGCTTCGGCCTCTGTTTTTTATCAACGCACAACATTGCCTTCCTTTAAGATAGCTAAATGTTGGAAAACCTTAGACTTACTTTAAAACAAGACCTTAGAAATCATCTATTCCAGTCTCCCACATCAAGAAGGAATACTTCTGCAGCTTGGACAATTCCAGACTAGACAGGCTGCTTGTTCTAGGGCTGCGTAGCTCTAAGTGGAGCAAAACCTGCCAAAATCCTGTTATTGGACTTCTCTCCTTTGAAAAGCCCAGAGACAATGTTATAAAGGTAGTGAGCCTCATGAGCCTCCTGGCATGTGCAAGTTAGTACCCATCCTAAGCTGAATAAAAAAGAGTCCAATTTGAACCTACACTATGGGATTTTACACGTGACCTCGGAGGGGGATCAGGAGAGGGGCACTGTGGCGCTTAGGTTGGCTGAACACTTTATCCCAGTTGCCTGCCTTAAACCACCCAGAAGGAGGACACTATGCCTGGGGCATTCCAATGTTAAATCAGAAAATATCTGTAGATCAACATTTGTTTAGGTTCAAAAATGGACATAAAAATAGACTTTACTCTCTAAAACCCAACTCTTCAGGCAATAATCTAGCTCCTAAAAGTGAAGAGTAACTTTGAAAACTGCTTCCTTGTCCCCTGTTAATTAAGATAGATCTCTAATTCCTGGGTTTTCCTTTGAGCTAATAGATTAACTCACTGTGCCCTTCAAAGTTTGGCCTTCTGTCAGCTCCCTCTAGGCCTCTTTGGAAGCTCAGTGGGTCTGTTCCCATTTCACTCACCCACCATATGGGCTGCACTCACCTGAGGAGAGAGAGGGCATTTGGTCAGCCAGACAGCAACAGAGTGTCTCTGGAGTAAAGGCCGAGGCTGCAAGCTAAGCAGTCCACCCCTGCTGTCCTGGGGACAGCAGCCTGGGACAACCAATCTGAAACCACAGCAGCTCTTTCAAGAACTCATGTATTGAGGTGGCACCTATCAGCACATTGCCATTTCACACTCCTAGTGTGGGTGGGGGGTATGTATGGGAAAGAAAACCAACAAGCAGAGACAGGACTGAAAATTCAAGAAACGATAAATAAAAAAGAAAGCTTGAGCCAAATTTTTTCACACTAAAGCAAATAAACATATGGAATAAGTTATTGGAACAAACAGCTAGAGCAAAGGGCATAAATGAGTTCAACAGATATCTGCTTTGTTTACTTGAAGAAAAAATCCAAAGAGAAATTGGACAAGAAAGGAGTGAATAGAAGTGTTTTTCTTTCCTATAATTCATTAATTCAACAAAAATTTTGTTGAGCATCTCTTAAATACCAGACACTGTGCTATGTCCCAAGGATAAAAAGATGAATAAAGTGTGGTCACTGCTCTTAAATTTCTCACAGACTAGTGCTTTAATTGCCTAAAATTTTCCTGGATTTAGAGTCCTTTAAAATTTTATCAAAATAAGTGTTCCAGGCATCTTAAGACAGGTAGAACTTTGGTAATAAAACTGGTTTCTATCTCCTTCATGCTTTGAAGCATCATTTTTAGACCAAGATCACATCTACTCTAGGATGGGAGAAACTAGAAAAGCTAAGAGTAGTGGAAATTTTTTAGTTGGTCAAATGTAGTGAGATTTAGCCCAAGCTTTACAGCCAGAAAGAATTCAGACTGAGCCTTTTATTGGCCATTAGACCTTAGTCAAAGTATAATTTCCAAAATTTAAAAACTTGACTATTGGGAGACAATTTTCCATGGGTCTCTTGTGTTTCTGCACATCTTACAAGCAAATCACGAATGTCCTTTGTTCCAGACTATCTTTGCAAGGACACTTCCAAAGCAAACAGCCTTTGAAGGTAGAGATAGTGTCTCCCTCTGGAGAAAAGGGAAGGCAAGACTTACTGAACATTATGAAGGGTTCAGGTCCCCTATGTTTAGTATAATGCATGTTACTTCTATGGAACTTGGAGATAGGGGTAACTGGCACCAACTACTGATATGTGCTACTTGCTATACTATAATCCTAAAGTCCTTTTTTTCTGACCCAAGAATCTTGTGTCTTCTGCCAGCATCCATGAAACTGTGGCAGGCTAATTTGTTTGCAAGTCTAGTAAAATCTTAGGCTTTTCATAGGTTCTGCATTGACTCTCACATAAACATATAATGAGCACATGTCAAAGACTGATTGAACTCACTAGTGAAGAAACCAATAAGATAGTAAAGGTATCTTAAGAGCATTTACAAATAATCATTTATTTACCACTTCAGGAAAGAAATGCTACAAAAAGTTAAATAAAGAACTGGATAGTGTCCCACTGGTCAATAAAATCTTTGAGATTATCTTGCATAATAGAAAAATTCATTTGCATATCTACTGAACAAAAAATGTTTTAAATATTTCAGTTATATGTGGAATCTAAAAAACCAACAAACAAAACAAAATAGATACAGGAAACGAACTGATATAGGAAGGGGTTTAGGGGTAGGAAAAAGGGATTAAGAGGTGCAAACTTTCAGTTATAAAATAAATGAGTCATAGGGATATAATATACGGCATAGGGAATATAGTCATTAATGTTGTAATAACTTTGTGTGGTGACAGAGGGTAACTAGATTTATAATGAGGACCACTTTGCAATGTATATAAATATCAATTCATTATGATGTATACCTGAAACTAACAGGATATTATGTGTCAACTATACATCAGCTCAAACAAAAGTTGTAATTTATCAATCCACAAATTAAAAAATTAGACTCTGTAAATTCACAGAGTTGGGCCTTAATCCTAAGAAACAGACAATCAAAGTCAATCAAGGTATTTCTCTCTAGAGAATTATATAATCTTTTGGTGGGCCTGTTAGGCAATGCTTCCAATGATACTGAAAAGATATGTAGGCCTTCATTCTTTTGCTTATTTACAAGTTTCAGATTATTTCTTCTCATCACTTTCAACAAGTATTAAGCACTCTGGAGTTCAGTCACTGTCTTTGTCTGTAAAATAGGAATAAGAATACCCACCTATAAAGGCAGTTGTATGGAGGAGGACTGACACATATAAAGTGTCTGGAACAGAGTGAGTATTAAATTAAAAGTAGCCATTAGGAGTGGTAACTATAAACAATTAGATTTCCCTAAAACTTTCTTCCCCAGCCTGCCACGTGTGTTTTGAGGCAAAAAATAAAAATAAAAAATAAAGAAAAAATCGTGTGTGTCATTACTTTGAAAAGTTTTTTGGGAGTAAAGGGTTAGTGAGAAGTAGCAAATTCATTTATATAAAGATGTCATCTTCACCCTCCAGATTTACTTTTGCCATCTCCCCCACCCAGCAGCCTGCTGCAATCCAGACTTTCACCTAGGTGGTAGACAAAAAGACCTTATAACTCTGTCAGTTCTCAGCAGAAAGTCCCCACCCACACTGGGAAAGCCAACCCCTGTTAGTAACCTAGTATTATTCCTTGCCTGGTGAGAAATGTTTGTTTTTCTATTATAGTAACATGCATAGTTCCCATGGGTGCTAATGGAACTTCCCCACAGACCCACGAAAGAGAATAGCACCTTGAATTTAGACAGATAGGACCTTCTACTGAATTCAGACGTTATCGTATTAACTGCCTTTACATCCCAAAGAAGTGACTAGGGGACAATTATTATAATGTTTAGTATCCAGATAAAGAAATTGAGAAACATGTTATTATGTGTGACATAAAAATAGACATTTTACAAAGGGAACTGAGTTGAAATCTCCTGCACTCCAATAATTTAGAGCTGTGTTGTCCAATCTGGCAGTCACTGGCCACATGTGGCCAAATGAGATATGCTATAAGTATAAAATGCACATTGGATTTTGAATACTTAGTATAAAAAAGTAAAATATCTTATTAATAATTTTATATAAATTCTGTTTTGAAATGTAATGCTATTTTTGCTATGTTGGTTTAAATAAAATAGATTATTAAAATTAATTTTATCCCTTGTTACTTTTTCACGTAGCTGCTAAAAAGTGGCACATCTGTAGCTTGCAGAGCTAACTCGGAATCCAGTGAACCTCTTTTTGACATGTATAAATAGTCCTTGGTTATACAGAAAAAAATGTAATCAAGGGCCCTGAGTTCTAGTCTTGCCTCTATCACTAACTAGCAAGCTATGTGAACTTGGTTCAACCACTCTACTCATTTCTACTCATTTCTTTGATCTTCTTGGTAAAATTGAAGTTTTGAACAATCGATTCCAAGGATCCTTCCAAATCTAAGAACTAATAACTTTAAAATTACTCTACCTTTTCATTGTTCGATCCTGACCAAATTCCAGGGAAGTCCTCAAATTTTTACTTCTAGAACAAGATGAAGAGGTCTGCTCTTGTTCAAGGGTCTGCATCTGTACTATTCTGAGTAAGCTCCAGATGAGAAGACTGCTGGACATTTTAGGGAGTATATTAGAATAACTTTCAAGGATGCAAATGCACCTGGGAAACACAAGAAAATTTGGTTACCTGACATTCTATGATTATCATAAATCATTGATCTATTATTCTCTATTATCAGGCTGCTGTATCAATCAAGACAGATTGTGTTATACTGCATAACAAACAACCCTAAAATCTCTGTATATGGCTCAAAAATAGATTTATTCCTTGATCATGATATATGCTCATTTCTGGTCATCAGGAGGGTTCTTTTTATATTAATCACTCAGGAAATCAGACTAATGGAGAAGTCACCATCTCAAATAGCGCAAGTCGCTATTCCAGAGAAAAGGCAAACACCAGAAGATCTCACGTAGATAATTATATGGTCCAGCTCAGAAGTGACTCATGTCCCTTCCACCCCATCTCGTTGGCCAGAATTGGTCAAATGGCCTCATACAACTGCAAGAGGGCCAAGAAATGCAATCCTACTATGTGTTCAGAAGGAGAAGAGCTGGAAATGTTTGATCCACAGACCTCTGATCACCTCCTGTTCCAAGATTAATCCTAAACTTACCCAGACTTCATAATTTTGACCCAGGATGATATGTGGCCCCCAGGTTCATACAGACTAGAAGGAACCCCTTAAACCACAATCAGATACTTGAGCAGCATCAGGCCAACCGTTAGGCCAAAAGGAGGTAGAAAGCCGGAAAATAAAGCACACATCTAGTCACCTTATTTCACCTTTTTTCATCAAATAAGAATTTCCCACTAACCAATGTTCATTTTCTTATTTCCTGAACATTTATGCTCTTTAAGGACCTGGGAAAGAGAGCAAGTGACTTGTGTCTGAGCTTCCCATTTTTGCCAAGTCAATCCCTATTACATAAAACCATCCTCTAAAAACTGAAAACTGTTGTTTTATCTGTTCCTTTCCCAGGGATCAACAGCCTCACTGATATGTATTTGAGCAACCTTAAACAAATATCACCACCATCAAAAACAACCAATGAGCTCTTCCAGGGTTATGCTAATCACCCAGCACATATTTAGAGGCAACCCTGAACTGTCTTCTATGAAGAAGGCTCCATTCCAACCAAATCACCGTACTCTGTACAAATGCATACCTGGTGACTGCCCCGAGGGGCACAGATCTCCCCAGTGGCCTCCACCAGGAATGGCACAGCACTGGATATTACAGGCTGGATACTGGGCTTTTTCATTCAGCTAATTTACACCATACAGAGCCTTCTGTACACTCCAGGCACATACACAAACAAATGCAGCAAGATTAACAACTAAAAATGCTGAATGGTTCAACACAGCACATAATATTAGATGGGTACCTCTCTCTGTAAAGCAGTTCATTTTTGCCAAGGAACCACCATTGGTGAGTAATGTATTCTGAGCCCGATACTGTTTAGGGTGCCTCATCTTGCTTCCTGGGGTACATAGTGTTTTGATTCAAACAGAACCCGTGTGTATCCTGAGTCCTGGGTCACTGAAGTGATCTGTCGGGGGTTGTTGCTCTCCAGTGACCAGTGTCTGTCCAGGCTGTCCTTCCCAGAATCACTTCCTTAGCCCGTCTAGGGATGACCCACTTTGCTGGTTAAGTAGCAGCTGCAAAACAATCCTGTGACTGTTCATATGGCTGATGGAAAGTGCTGGGTCAAAGTTCCTTCTAAAAACAAACATGATGACTTCCCCCTAGAACAACTCAGGTTGTCATGATGCACAATTTTGTCTTAACTCCATGTCTCAAACAAATTAAGTTGAAGCAAAAAATGTTTAACTAAAAATATTGTAGGAGTTAACATTTCTGAGCCCTCAACTCATGCTAGGTACTTCATTAAGTGCTTTAAATGCACTCACTCATTTAATCCTCTCAACAACCTTATGAAGGAATTACTATTATCTCATTTTGCATGTGAAGAAATTAATATGTTGGCAAGTCAAATGATTTGTCTAAAGTCACATAGCTACGAAGTGTGGGAATCAAGGTTCAGAGTCAGGATTCAAACACAGGCCTCAACCCTGGATCAGCCAGGGTTCTCCAGAGAAACAAGACCAATAAGATTCTATAGATGATAGATGATACATAGA
The DNA here is from genome assembly GCA_028627145.1 of Eidolon dupreanum. NCBI lineage: Eukaryota > Metazoa > Chordata > Mammalia > Chiroptera > Pteropodidae > Eidolon > Eidolon dupreanum. Next base: position 72,287,263 of record CM053502.1, on the reverse strand, counting down.
TGATAGATGGATGACAGATAATAGATAGATAGATAGATAGATAGATAGATAGATAGATAGATAGATATAAAAAGATTTATTTTAAGGAATTGTGGGAGCTGACAAGTCTGAAATTTGGCTGGCAGCCTGGAAACTCAGGCAGGAATTGATGCTTCAGTCTTGAGCCATAATTCCTTCTTTCCTGGGAAACCTGTTTTTGCTTTTAAGGCCTTCAACTGATTGGATGTGAACCACCTACATCGCCAAGATTAATTTCCTTTACTTGAGTCAATTCATTGTAGATATTAACACATTTATGAAACACCTTCACAGCAGCACCAAGACTAGTGTGTGATTATATAACTGAGTAATATGGCCTAGCCAAGTTTATGAAACTAACCATCACAACTGGTCATTAGATTAATAAACTGCATTCTTAACCCTTGTACTATGCTGCCTGGCAATGGTATTGGTCTTCAAGCTAGTGAAATTTACTGTCATTTCTGCATCTAGAAAAATACAAAAGATTGGTTGCTTTATACAAATTGGATATATTAATCAGCCTCCTATCACTGGCAAACTACCTCTAAACTTTCAAAACCCAATTCACAGTATCACCTCCTCCTTTGCTAGTCCCAGCAATAAGATAGGTTCAAAAAGAGAATTCAGAAATTTAATTAAGGAAAGATGTTCTTTCTTTAGTCGTGGCAGTACTTTACTAATACTCCTATTGAAGCATTGCAATTATTCACCTCCCAAACCAGAAGTACTTCAAGGAAAAGGACTGTCATGTTTCTTGTCTCTCCATGATCCAGAAAAATGCTTAAAGTAGCAGGTAATCGATAAATGTGTGCCACGTCACTGAAAAGTGGATAAAAACTTAAAAAGTAGAAGCATTACTGGCACAAAGTAAAGGATAGACTCTCCAAATCAAGGATTTTTAGCCTTTGGTCCCGCCTTCTACTCAAACCAGATTCCTGGATTGGCTTTAGGTGGTCTCCATGAAGTCTTAAAACTTATATGCACAGTTTTATGAGGATGTGTGTATGTGAGTTGCTACTTAGAGAAAGTTCAGAACTTTCAAATTCATACTTTCTGGAACAGTCCCAGTTTGCTCCTATTGTAGTGCAATACATTTTTTTTAAAAAACTGTTTTAGTAAATCCTTTCACTCTCAAAAATGACTCTGGTTTGTACAAGATTAAAACCATTGTATAAAGCTTTATCTGCCTGTCTACCTTTTCAGTCAGGTGAATTCTGGAGTCCTGAAGCAAGAATAAAAGCTTTCCTGGCCTATTCCTGCATTGTCTTGTACAGCCAGCATCTCTGCTTTGCACAGAGATTGCTGCAAATTAGATCAAAGTTACAACTGACTAGTAAGGGCCTCAATTAGTTTCTCACCAAACTTCAGACCCCAGACTCTGCCTGCACCCTTGACACTCGTGGGCCATTGATCATAAATGAAACCAGATCGGCAAAAGAACCAACAACATTCCTGAGAACAACTGAAAATGCATGTCTTGCTGACAGGGCATCAGTAAAAACCAATGCAGTAGCACATTCTTTTAAGGGAGGTGACCTCAGGCTTTTCTTGATGGAAACTTACCTTGATAGATGATGATGAGAATGTAATTTGCTGACTAGGAGAGGAGGGACCAGTGTGAACCACTGTGCTTGCTTCTCCCATGGGAGGAGGGTATTGGCTGTTACAACTGACTTGGAAATTGTTCAGTGATCAAGCCTTCGATAAAGATTGATATATTGGAGAAATTGCTATAATGAGGTACCACGATCATACTTTCTGAATCAAAAACTAGGATTCATGTGCTAAGAAGCTTTCATGGGAGAAAATTGGGACTGTCTCAGATCATCAAAGACCTAGAATTCCAGGAATGACATATAGAAAAATCAAACATGTATTAATTTATTCATTTATACTTTGTAAAAGGCACTAAAAGGAAAACATAACAAGAAAAATAAATTAAAACATAGTCTCTACTACTAGATACTGTTGGTGAACTGGCAGGGGAAGATGAGACACAGAGAGAGAGAGAGAGACAATAAAACAGATAAATAGCTGAGCTGAGGGGTATTATGAGAATTCGTTTTAAAGACTGAACTACAGAAAGATCAGAGGATATTGAAATATTTGGGGAAAAGATTATGGAATTGGGGGTATCTGTAGAAATGAGCACAATTTGCACAGGCAAAGAGAAAAGGAAAAGGCACACCAAGAGTGCAAGGAGATTTCATCTTAGCATTCTTCATATGTAGCAACCATTTAACAGCCCCCAACATTATACAAACAACTACAGGTGATGTAGGTGTACTTAAGAACCATTGAAATGAGGAGGAGAGACATTTTCCCATTGTCAGCACAAGCTGAAATAACCCAATTGCCCTCTGCCCACGACAGGGAAATTGGGCTCATCGTCTATCTATGTTTCCCAAGGCCCTGAGTAGTTCATCCGTCTAAACCCCTCCAACAGGTCTTTAGGCATGTGACTCATGTCATTTCTGATTCACCCAGAGATGACGTCTATCGTTTCCATTGCTCCTGTGGTATTTAGCCCCATAATAACACACTTGAAAAGCTTTTTTCTTTAGAATTTAGAAGAGAGTGACACATTCCACCAGTGAAGATTCAAGTACAGAATAAATTTCTTCTTTGATTGCTGTAATCTGTCATTTCAGGCAGGAGGTTACTTCAAGGCTTATTGTTTAGAAGTTCAGTGTTTTGTTTTACCTTTCTGCATGTTAAAGACTTCACATCCTTTACAACTTAAAGGCATGATGCCAGAAAATGACTGTTATTTCAGTAGCTCATATCTGCACTAAAAGAATCTGGTCCATTTTACTGGCTCCTTGATCTCATCTTTCTAGAGATTTTTAGATCAAGGCTGTTGACCCTAAAGATAATGATTTATTGGAAAATTTCGAAACTTTCTTATCTAATGGTTTTCCAAAGTAGTTACTGCTGTCATACCCTAGAGAGTAATATTTGTGATCAAAAGTGTTCTTTATCAGGAAAACATTGAGGAGATCTGTTTTGTAGTATGCAACAAAGAAACTAAACTTTAAAGTTGAAACAATAAGACAATAAATTTCCATGAGAAGGTCAGAGGCAGCCTTCAAAGACTATTGGAAATCAGATGAGATTCTGGACAATCAAATCAAAATATAACTTGGATTTTTATATAAGATGATATTCTGAAATTTTTAGACCAGTGAATCTGATGTCTTTTACTGGCAAATTCTAGAATACTAAACACAGAGAGAGAGAAAAATGTGAGCAGAGGAAAAATAAGATCACAGCAAATCAGTAAGGTCACATTAAGAATACCAAAGAAGTTCACTTCCTTTTCATGTAAGATTACCAGTCTGAAGAATATTTTCAACAACAACATCTCAACTTTTTTAAAATTTTAGATAAAATCTCATTTACTCCCATAGTGTTGATGGAGAAATGTAAGCTGGATGATAATATATTCTAGGTGAATCAAACTTAATTGAACAATTTTACCCAAGAACATTTACTTCCTGTGGGTGAGTTCTCCTTAGATGCACATGAGGCTGGGGGCTGCTACCCACCCTTAGTTTCTTCTGGGTTCAATATTATTGTCCAAAAGTAAGCTTCTTGGTCAAATCTTGTCCAGATTGTCTCTCTGCCCCATTCATAGATGCTCTCACCTCATGAGATAAACTTGACATAAAAATTCCTGTTACCCTAAGCTTTAAGACCTCAGGTGTTGATAAGTATGACCGTGTAATGGGGCCAAGCATATTCCATTGACAGCATGAAATGCTGATTAATATAGAAGTATGCTTGTTTTAACATATATTATATAAGTATATTGTATTTCTCAAAGATGTCAGTAGCTTGTTCCTATACAACTATCATTCTTGAGATGCTTAACACACACAAGCAATGGTTGGATGAACAGACAAATGGTGTGTTGTAGTGGTATACTACAGTTCTTTCCCTGAGTTGATTTTTCCAAATATTGGAACTAAGAAGACTTTTACCCTGAAAGAGATCTACAGAGAACTTTTGTATAAAGATTTTTGAGGGTTTGAACTCCAGTGACATTTAGCTTTACTGAGGATTGTGCATTGAAACTCTAAGTGATGCTTTTGAAAATTTCTAAGGGTACACACTGTGAATTCAGTAGCTCCCCAGTCACTTGGCTGGTGTGATGTTAAAAGGCAACATTTTTATAAACTTATGAAATGCTACATTACTAATTCTAGGCAATAAGGAAGTTTATAACGATCTGAACAAGAATAAATATAAACATAATCACTGCAATTGGCAAAGCTGTCAGTGGATGTGCGTACAGAATGGACTGGAGGTGATGGCCCAATGTGGGACATCAAAGATCAAGTGATCTTGCCTAATGTAGATGTCACGATTACAAAAATAGCCAACAATCATGACAGAAAATAATTGGTACTTATTCGCATGTAATTTCTTATATGTTTTATAAGTTAATTGAGGTCAAAATGAACACAAATTCCCCTTGTCCTGTGTATTTTCATCATATGCATCCCTAGTTCCCTCCAGCTTCTGCTGGAGGTGAGGCTAACCCATTCAGATTTAAACACACACACACACACACACACACACACACACACACACACACACACACAAAACTGTCCTTAGCCCAGCCTAAGCCAGTGGCTCTCTCAGTTTTCATCCTACAGCATTGTTAAATGTCCCACTACAACAGCTCTGGTCTCACCATCATCTCCTTATCACCATCTTGACATTAAAATGTCAGACAGAGTATTAATGCTCAAGCCAATTAACTCCTTTACTCCTCATAATAATCTTCATTTCACAGATGATGAATCTGAAATACAGAGACATTTAGTAACTAGGCCAAGTCACCCAGCTGGCAACAGGAATCCAAATCTAAGGATCTGATTCCAAAGTCAATGCTTTTAACCAACCCCCATGCTTTGCTGTCCCATTTCTACTCAAATCAGAAATCTGAAACCCACCATAATTGGATGCCAGAAATGAGGACACCTGGCTCCCTCTGAGCATCTCACCTGACCATGAAGACTCTCAGGAGACATTAGAGACGGAAAAGGCCAAGTCATTCATCCCCACCATTTACTACCCCCAACCACAAGAGGCTACTTCGAGCCTAGAAGTTTCCGTCTCAGGCTACCCTGATTTCCCTGAACCTATGACTTCCAATATGAGTACCAGTGCTTTAGGCATTCCAGCTTTCACTAGAATTTTTGACTGCAATATTTCTTCCACAATTTATGAACCCTTAAGTGCAAACACTAGAAAGTCAGCCCAGTTCTGATGCTGTGACAGAAGGTGACTCTATCAAAGCCCATGTTTTCTTTCCCCTTAACCATGAAGCAGTGATGATAATCATCAGTTTCTATGCCAGAGAACTTTTGATAGGAAAATGATTGAAAAGTACTTACTTATCAGAAAAAAAGACAAGGTGAAGAACAATGATATAATAGATTCCTATTATGTAAATGGGAAAAAATATAATATAAATGTGTATAAATTAACTAATAGTATGAATGAGCATGGTGGAGAGACAAGGCGGGGTACAATTAGAAATGGGTAGTGAAGGATAGAATAAGAGAGAGACTTTTTGACTGTATAACGTTTTGTGTATGTTTTGACAACATGAATGTACTATCTATTAAAAATCAAATACATTGATTTTTTAAATTAAAATCAAATTTTACCATCAGATGCATTAACATTCATTACCTTTGGACAGAGAAACTGAAAGGTGGAAAGATGGCTAGTTTCCTAAGGCTGTCCTAACAAAATATCACAAACTGAATGGCTTAAAATAATAAAAATTTATTCTCTTAAAATAATAGAAATTTATTCTTCTAGTTCTGGAGGCTAGAAGTCCAAAACCAAAGTGTCAGCAGGGAGGGCTATGCTCCCTCTGAAATTCTAGGTAGAGCTTCCTTGCCCCTTCCTAACTTCTAGTGGGGGCTGCAATCCTTGGCAATACTTGGTTTGCAGCTGCATCGCTTCAGTCTCTGCCTCTGTCATCACATGACACTCTCCTTCTCTGTGCCTGTGTCCAAATGTCACTTCTCCTATAAGAACACTAATCATATTACATTAAGGACCCAACCTACTCCAGAATGACCTCAGTTTAACTAATCACATCTGCAATGACCCTATTCCCAAATAATATCACATTCTGAGGTCCTCGGATTAGGACTTCAACATATCTTTTGGCAGAGACACCATATAACCTATAATAGATGAGATAAGGAAAAATTTTTATAGTGTCTCTTTTCACACTGTTTTATTTTTTTATGTGCAAAAGATAAATGCATAACATTAAAAAGTTTAAAAAACTACCATCGCAAATAAACCAGTGCACTGCTGAAAAGAGATGTTCTCCATTTGGGCATTCTGAAACCTCACTGTATGAGATTGCTGCCTGCACTTGTGCTAGCTTGGGGGTTGGTTTGCTTGTAGTTTTTTTTTTTTCAGTATGCTAAAAGGAAAGTAAAAAATACATGCCAAGAAAGTATGTGTGTATTTATACAAGCCCTCAGAAGCCCCAATCGTATTATTGCCTTGGTGCAATCGTAGTGGGACACCTCTGGCCCAAAGTCACTTTAGTATAACTGGCCCAAAACATCTTTCATTTTTCGTTTATGTTCCTTCCTGTAAATACAGGAAGAAGCAATTATGTATCACCAGGATCCTCCTCCCCACCATTTATTAATTACCCAATAAAATTGAATCTTTTCTTTGTTAATTCAAATGACACCAATTCAACCTTGAAAGCCATAGGAAATTTTAGCAGTAAAAAGGCTATGGGCCATGCAGCAGTTGATATTTCAACTGTGATATCCTGCAGGAGTTTGTTTGTCAAAATGAAAAAGCAGTTATATTGTTTGCTGGCAACAATTCAGAGCTGTAAGAGATTTCAGGGAGATGAGAAGGCTGACTATGAGTACTCTGCTTCCAGAAAACCCCACATGGAAACTTAGAGCAGTCTTCACTTACAAAAAAAGTCAACACAGAGATCTTCAAAAAGATTTCCTATTAAAATGAAAAATCAGAGCCAATTTTTACATGCAAAGAAATCCAATTTAGTCATATATTTTCAGGAACACATCTTCCCTCTAGGTATACCCATTTCCAAATCATGTTCAATTATTATCCTTTGTTCAACATTTTTCACACCAAAAGGTCTAAACCTTTATAAAATGTACCTTCTTAACATTTTTTGTTATTATATATGCAAGGCTCTTTGCCGATCACTCTAAAGAACACAAATATAAGCAAAGTATAAGCCTTGACCTCACTACACTTGTCATCTGGTGAAGGAAATAGACATAAACAACTAACCAGACACAAAGTAGAATGAGAATATTCATCATGCTTTATTAAACAGGATCTCATTGCACCTGAAGCATGCACAGCATTACATTTATTAACTTTACTATAAAGATATGGATATTTGATAAATAATGATGATTAGCATAGGTTTTCAGCAAGGGAATTTAAATGGAATTAAAGCAGGTATAAATAAAGTTACGAGAATTATGCTCTAAGAAATCAGGAGGAGAGACCATTGTCTCTGACTAGAAAGATTAGAGATGCTTTATGAGATGAATTTGTAAACTGGGATTTAAAGGATAAAGTTTTATTTTTTTATTATTTTTTTTCTTAGTGGGAGAAATAGCGTTCTAGGCTAAGCAAAGGCCAAGAGGAGTCCTGTAAATCCTTGATATATTTAAGAAAAGGCTAGAAGATTAGAGCAGCCAAAGGACATGTGTTTGGAAGCACTTAATGAACAAACAGTCTGGAAAAACTGTTGGGGGTTGGGTTAAGGAAGACCTTACCTGCCAGGCTAAGAGTTTTAAAAGTTAATCTTTATCAAAGGGAAAGTGTTGCAGTTTTATGGAGAGGAGATTGATATAATTAGACCTACATTTAAGAATATAAATCTAGGCTACAATAAAATACTTAGCGTTAACCCTGTGTGGCAGATGAACTGGGTGAACAAAACTGTGTGTGAGGATCTTTGAGGGGAAGTCTTGGTGTTAGCTCATACCCAGCATTAATTATAAAGCCGCCTTACATTTTCAAAGCACTCTGCAGTTTTACAATATCCATTATTTCATCTACTCCACCCAACATCACTATGAGATACATATTATTATGCCCATTTTACAGATTAGGAAATGAAAACTCATCCATAGTAAGTGGTAAAAACTCTCAGTTCCCCTGCCTCCAAACCCATTCCTCTTTCCACTAAAACAGTAACTAACTCCAAATATGTCCATCTTTATTTTACAGTAAAGATTATTTTCTTAAAGGTACCTAGTGTTATGAATTAAAAAATGAACATATTTGGGGATTTAAAAACTATTTTCTTTTAAACAAAATTGCCTCTTCTATCATCTTTGTGTGTGACCAAAGACTTTAACACCAAGATTTAAAGTGAAGCAAATGTTAGCAGTCAACTTTTAAACTTTTGAGAATGGTGTCATTAAAGGAATAACAGCCACAATAACAAGGCTACAATAAAACAGTCAATACTAATATGGTGTGAATGAGAAGAATTGTTTGTTACATTCCCTTAGGAATGTGGGTCAACCTTCTCATGCCTCCCCTACAGCCTTGTCTGAAACATTAACAAATGGCTTTTGTGTCCCTGTCTGTGTGACTATGGTATGTGACTGGACAAGCAGCTACTTCACACAAGAAGGGTTTATATATAAAGGTTTATATCTACAGTAGCCCCTTATGACCCAGAAGGATTGAAATACTGTTTGAGAAGCACTGTGTAGTCCCATCCACCTCCCCGCTTGGCCTTGTTTAGAGAAGTCACTAACTCCAGCTGATTCACTCTGTCCTTTGTTGGCAATGAATCTTAAACCAGGTTTTATGCAGTACCCCTTAATGTGTTCAGTGACTCCTTAGGACTACCCAGGACGTCTTCGTGGGTGGTAGGGCTTTCTACTTTTTAAACTTTGGTGGGAAGGAGAACAAAAAGTTCTGTTCTTTTTAAATGAGGCCAGTTCAGGTAGTTATTTTTGTGACCATTTTCATCCTCCTTTTCTCCTTGGGCCATCTTTTTTCCTCTGTTTTCTCTCAAGTTGCTCAGTAATTGTCATCATTTCTTCTTTCTTGATTGTTAGAGTCCAACTATTAGTACATTTTCCAACTTGTCGTGTATTCTACTACTTAAATGTCTTTATAGCGTGAAACATTCCTTCCAAAGCTCTCTCCAAGAATCTCAGATGTCGGGTTCAGCAATTTCTTAGATTAAACTTTTGGCAAGATATAGAAGTAGTAATTGCAGTTAACCAAAGGATAAAAATTGCAAACCAAAAGAATAAATGATTGACAATACAACCTTGCAAAAGGATTTGATTGCTTTCTCTGTGAATTAAAATTTGATATCTTAACCTCTGAATGAACAAGAGGAAACATGTTTACAAATTCAACAATTATCTATTTCTAATTAAAATATATAAAATATCATCTTTCTAAAACCTCTTCCTTCTAGAGTTGTCAACATTTTATTTAACAGCTTCATTTTGCAATAGGGAAACTGAGGCCAAAAGTTGGTTTTTCATGCTTCTCCAGAGTTAACTAATTTCTGACATAACTAAAGGAATATTTGAGAATTCACTTTCTTATTTTATGAGGCTTGGCGGGGGCGGGGGGG
>CM053502.1:72241791-72277087 GCA_028627145.1 Eidolon dupreanum | reverse complement strand
ATTGTTGCTGCCGCTGCTGTTATTTTAATTATGATTGTACGTTAACCACCACCTTCCTTCCTCTGCTTCCCTTCAGCTGCAATGATGTATGTTACTTTTTGGTAACTGGATTTCATTAACATTTATGAACTCTCATAAAGTAGTAGAAAAAGCAATTTGTGTGGAAGAATTTTCCACCTCATTAAACAGTGTTCTTTTGGGGGTCAAGCTGATATTTTTTTTGTTGTTGGATTTTTTTTATAGGTCCTTTGTCCTTCCCTGAGCCCTGGGGGATGAAAAGAGAGCGGTCCACACGCGGCGGGCTTGTGAGCCCTATAGAGGGCGCTAGACCCAGCACAGGCTTCTCCCTCGCTTCCTCCTGGCTTTATCCACCGGCTTTTCAGGCTCTCCAAGTCCCAGGTACTCACTCTGGGCGGTACCGCCTTTTCCCTCTTTGGCCACGTCTGATTCCTTTACCGCCTGTAAATGGTCTCTCACTGGCTAAGGAGAGCGTGCGTCTGGTCCCCAGGCCTGAATACAGCTCCCACCTGAGGCCTAAAGGGATGTTCCGGGCTTGCGCCTGGGCCGAGGATGCAGGGCATCCCTGCGCCAAGCATAGGCAGTCTTTAGATTGGCTCTTGCTCTTTGACGCCCTCCTTGGCACAAGAGCACTGGCGCCCCGCACCCAAGCCCCTCGCCTTTGAGTCTGTCTCCACCCCAGGGAAGAAACACCTGGGGGAAGTGGGAGGAGATACCCAAATAGAGACCCCAGCTCAGCTATTTTAAAGCCCTTCCCCGTGTTTCAAGTTTAGTTGCATCTTCTAGCCACGGTCTCCTGGCCCAACCAAATAGGGTTCTTTTTCACACAGTCGGAGCCGACCTAGACAGGCAATGAATGGGAGCCAGGAGTCGGGAAGATCTTGATCCAGCCTCTGGCGACTCTTCTACTCCTCAACCGTCCTCCCAAATCCCGCATCCACCCTTTGGGACTGCGCCCTGGGATGAACCAGAGGACGCGCTGGAGCCACTGAAGACGGCAAGGGGGAGCAATGCTCGAAGAGAATCCTCCTTCAGGGCTGGTCAAAGGGAACTGGGGAATATAGCTGCGATTGCAATGGGCCTTGGTTAGAGACGCGCTCTGTCCCAAGCTAGGCCCAATATCCCGCCTCCAGGTCCCGGAAAATAAGTAAAAAGGGCTCGGTGGACCTGACACTTGGGGAAGTGAAGCGGAAACCCGAGGACGCCCTAGCCTGAGGGGGCTATGAAATAACCAAGGACCCAAGTGAAATAACCAAGGACCCAAGGACCCAGGTGCTGGGAAAAACTAACATATAAAACCCGCCTTTCTCTATTCTCAATGTAAAACTGGAAAACAGTAGTTCAAACCCAAGAATCTGTGTCTACCTTGATTAAAAAACTAACTCAGCTCTCTCAGAAACCGATTATTTTGGTCCTTATGATATGTTTTTCTGCCAGACAACTCTCAAAACAGATTTTATGAAAGGAGGCCTGTAAGACCTATCAGCAGGTGACTCGGACAGGAGTGCATCTGCCGTCCAGCCTCAGGAGATGTTGTTGGTACCCGCGGGTGTGGACGCGGTCGCAGGGGGTTTCCGATTTGCTGAGTCAGCCGTGGGCTCCGCAGGCTTTGCTGTTTCCACCCCAGGCAACTGTGCTTCTCTGACTGGTGTGTATCGACTTGGTGATGTAATTATTGTTTTGTTTTCTAATATGTAATTACTCTTTGTCGTCGCTATTATGAATCTGCCGAGCCTGACTGGAGCAGCAAGATGTATTCAAGTTTAGGGTTAGAATTCGATGCGTGGGAAATACTGACTTCTTCCCCCGCTGAGTACAAGGGACCCAAGTCTCTCTCCCCTCCAGCCCAACAAGAAAGAGGGCGCCTGGGGTTTCCTCGATGACCAGAGGCCGTTAATACTGATCCCCATACGGCAGATGCACTCCCTAGGAGCAGGAATTGCTATTGCTGAGGCTCGTTTTTCTATTTAGCGCATTTAGAAAGAGAGTGAGAGAGGGTAAAAGAGGGTGAAAGGGAGAGAGGAAAGGAAGATAAAGAAACAGAGGGAGAGATGGGCTGGATACTTGAGGACAAGAGAAAAACGGGGCGGGGGTGAGGGAGGGCGGAGGAGAGAGAGAAAAGATCAATAGAGATGCTTGCTTATTTTCATTTTTCCCTTACTAGATTTAAAATGAAATACTGAAAATTTCCCTCCATTTCCCATTTGTTTTACCATGGCCTGCTTTAGCAAATCCCTCCATCACCATCCCAAGTGGTCTCCTAGTCCCAACGCTAGCTCCCCCCATCTTGCCTCCTGCTCAAAGCTGTGCGGGTACAGTCGGAACCCGCCCCCCCCCACCACCACCACCACCACCAACGACGGAGCGACCCATCGTGCCTTTCCAGAGGTGCCTCTCTTGGAGGCCCTGAAAGCGCCAAAACAAAGAACTGACGCTGCCAGTGCCTCCCCCCAGTGGCGAGTTCGCTGGTCCCCGTCAGCACAGTCCCACACCTGGGCTGAGCTGAACCGCGAAACCCCCCAAACCCCTTAGAGAGCAAAAGTTCGCGGTTGGGCTGGGCACCGCGGAACACGCCCGGCTGCATCGCCTCCCGGGCCCTGCCCGCCGCCGTCTACGGCCTGCATGGCACGCGCAGCGGTCAGCCTTGCTGAGTGACCCACTGCCTACGGCGGGAAAGTGAAGTCCCTGACGGAGGAAAGCGATCCATTTTCTCTAACCATTTGCCCGAGAGCTGTCAGGTTAGCGCTGCCTCCTCGGCCGCCCAGAGAAGAATGTGTTAAAATTCTTTGCACGAAAGTCTCTCCAGACCCAAATATACCACCCTGTGGCATTCTCGGAGCGGACCGCCGATCCCTAACCTTGGCCACCTTCTTCCGTTGAAATATGCACATCGCTCTTCAATAATTTAGACACCTGGGAGACTGGACAAGTATAATTTTTTTTCCAAACACACGAGCATCCGGGTTGCCATCAATCATGCTTTTGTTTTATGTGAGATGGGCTTTGTGTGTTTAGCTGCCCAGCTCCATCCTATTTGCATGTGGCTATTTAATGGGCATTTATTTTAGCTTTGAAGATCTGCTTAAAAATCTAAACCCAGAAAAGGGGGGAGTGGCGCCCCCCTTGTGGTTCGGGTGGATTTGCCTCTGGGCTCCTTCCTTTGAGGAGATGGGTCCTGCGGGTCTCGATTACAGATAAATTTTGATTCCGCGGTGAGACACGTAATGGAACGGAAAAGATATGTTCTTTTTCCTAAATCTCAGGGTTTCTTTCTAACAAACAATGCTCTAGTCAGTATTTGTGTATGAGACAAGTAATTGTGCTCCAAATGCTTAAATAAATCATTGATGGGTGAAATTACACATGCTCACTTAAAGTATAATGTGATTAAGAGATTATGAGATTGAAGCTAATATCTTGTCTCCCAGCTCCTGGCCCCAAATCTTGACACCAGAAATTTATCAACTACAACTGTCCTGAAATTTACAGATACAATAGGTTTCTGTTGACGATGAATCTAAGACAACCTCTAAAAAATAAAAATATGTATGTGTTTTATCGATATTTATTGGTCGTGGTTTTATTATAAAAGGACAAAAAAGAAGAGAAAAAGACTGGCATGGTGGAGGGAGGTTGTTTGCTTGTTTTATCTTTTATTTTTTTAAAAAAGTCAGTGGTGGGGGGCGGGGGACCGTGGCGGGTCCTACGTCTGAGAGCTGATTACTCCTCGTCTGCAAGCCGCTCCATTTCCCGCACGGTGGGTAAGTCCTTTATCGGGGGAAGCCCCGGCCTCGCCCGCAGCCATCCTTAGCCTCGAGGCGCGCGCTGGGCCGGGGCGCGGGAGCCGCTCGGCGACTCCGTAATGACCCGGGTTAGCCGCAGCTGCGCCCTGACCCTTTGTGATGGCGCCGATAGCGCTCGGATGAAATTATGTCCTTCTCCGGGTGTGAAATTACCATGTTTATTAATTGAGCCAGACATTAGCTTTACCTTTTCTTTTTAAGCCGTGAAAATTTGTGATTCAGGGCAAATGATTCTCCGACAGACGCTGCGCTCTGCATCACCCCCACCCCCCCCACCCCTCCTGGCAGGCGCCTGCTCTTACCCTCCACCCCCACCCTCCACCCCGCGCTCCCCTTCCCCCACGTCCCGGGCAGCTCAAGAAAGCTTTCTAGGTTTTCGTGCTGGAGAGCCCAAGGAGAAAAAGCAAACGGGCTTCTGAGTGTGCGAGCGCATGTGTGTGGCAGTGCGCAAGCGGGGTTTTTCTTCCTTGGGAAGTAATATCAAACAATAATAACAACCCCCGACTCTGAATTACTGCATTTCCTCCAGAATTCTTGATCAGTAAAACCCAAATCGTTTTTAAGACAAAGAAGCATCAATCAGCGACAAAGACAGGTTTAACGTATTAAATCTTTATTAAAGTGAAGTCATTCTTATTGAAATGATGTATTGGGTGTGCAGAAAGATTGGAATTTTATTATTATTATTATTATTTTTTTTTTTTTTTTTTTTTTTTTTTTTTTTTTTTTACGATGCGGAGGATGGAGATGGTGGTGGAGAACAAGCGCTGTGTCTTGCCCTTATTGTTCTGGGCAGGGGGTTGGATTACTGGGGCTCTGCCCAGGGTCGCGCATCGTGAACACTGCCTTGGACTACGAAGAGAAGCTGAGCCCTTTCCTCCTGCCGGCCCCCACTTTGATTTCTCAAAAAACAAGTGTCGCAGGCCTCCTCAGAAACTTCCCACCTTGGTCACCTCAGGAGGGAAACCAATGTGAAGGCATAGCTGCGCATAATAAGTTCACGAAGTCAGAGACTCAGGAGGCCTAGAGAGGAGAAGGAACGCCCAGTGTGTCCTGGGTTTTCAGGAACAAGACTCAGTTCTCCCGATAGCCTAAAGAAAGTCCTTGCGCTCCATGTCTGAAAGGAAAGGAAAGCGTGTGTTACTCCCAGCGGGCTCTCAAGCATTCTCCACAATCCTTCCTTCCTCCAGGCAAGATTGCAGGCAAGACCTGACTGCTTTTCCGCTTGGGATGGACTCCCAATTAAATTGGCCCTTCAGACCTCGGGTTCTGTCAATGTCGGGGAAACCAAGACCAGGAGTTCAGAGAGGAGTGCTCTCTCCTGGGGGACCTGCTGTCCAGGGTTTTCTGCGTTGCATCTTAAATGGCTCAAATTCTTATCTCCCCGGCAAGGGAGTGGGTGGTCTAAAACAGTAGGTTGCTCCTAAGAATGGCAGCCACAGCTTCAACAAGATGTATTTGTGTCTCCACCTTCAGAGACACAGACATCCATGCCGACTGAAAATGAACTGTTGGAATCAATTTCCTTGAAATACTCAACTTTTTTTTTTCTATCATATTTCAGCAATGGCTGAACACTATAGCCAGTTGATTCAATTTAGTATTTGCATAACCAGGAGAAGAAGGTGGCTTTACAGACTCAATGAATAGGTCTCTTGTTTGTTGTGTGCGTGTTATGGGGTTGGATTTTTAAATATATAGAGAGGAGGAGAGCGATAGGAAGGCACCTCTAGGACTGTGTTGCTGCCCCAGAAGTCAGAGAAGTAGCTGCTGAGATGGTGACAAATTATTGTTCCCTCATCTCTCCAGGTTCTCTTACTCTTTTCTCATATCTACCGATAGAATCCTTTACCTTCATATATTCACTAATTGGATCTTTCTTTCATTTATTCCAGGAAGTCTTGCTTTTAAATACAAATTCATTTGGTAAACTGTTTGAAATAATTCAGTGGCAAGAAGAGATAGCAATGCTGTTTTATACTCTGCACATAGGAAAGGAACGCGTTGATTTTCAGGGCAGTCTTCAGAAATAGAGCGTTTTAATAGGATCCCGACCAGTGCACTAATTAAATATTTCACAGTTCCCAAAGTTAATGTGCTAACATTGGGATTTTTTTCCCACCAAATCATACAAATTGGCCTTCTGTAACACCATCCCCCACCTCAAGTACCCCCTCCCATAACCTACCCACACACATACACACTCCCTGCCACAAACTCCTACTGACTGTTTTCTGAATGGCATTACAAAGAATTTTGTTAAAGAAAAGTCAGACTAATTGCTGCCAGAAGACCCGTCTCTCAGAGAAGTCTGGTTTTCATAAGCTAGATTCAGTAAGGGTTGTGGTTAAATCTAAGCCTAGTAGAAGGCTCTTAAGGTTTTCTTAGCAAAGGAGGGAAATACAAAGAAACACTAAGTTCAGTCAAAATACTCAGTGGGGAAAGAAAAGAAGGAGATGGGGTGGGAGGGAAATTCAAAAGGATTCTCTGAACTCTTGTTTCCCTCTTGATTCGTTTCCTTAGAAGAGCTTTCTCCAAACTTATTGACACCCATTAAAATAGTTTTCCTAAGCAGCTCTAGCTTCATAGAGTCACAAACCAGTGACTTGATTCTCCTGATGTAGCACTACTTTCCAAGGACTAGGAGTTATACTGGAGGGTATAGCAAGGGATTTTCCAGCTCCAACATTCTCTGAGGCACCTCCCTGCCCCTCAGACTTCCTTAATGAGTTAGTAGCAAAAGTCCCCTTCAGAAACACATAGGTGGCTTCTCTTTCTAATCCATGTCACTGAGGAACACAAGATTTTCCTAGAATTTGAAGGGGCAGTGCCAGTCCATATTTCTCAGCCTTGTAACGGAGTTAGTTATTAGTGGTGTCAATGAAATTTAGAGAGGACCATATTTCTTTGAATGTTTAAAAAAAAAACTAAGAATGTAATAAGCTAGTTTAATTTTAGGTTTTCCTCTTTAGAACTTTCCTCTATTCTATCATTCCCAGAGCTTTTATAGGTACAGTCCCAAGGGTGGTAAGAAGCCCCATAGAATTCATCATCTCCTCATAATGGGTGTCCCCACCCCCACCTCATTTCAGGCATCTCAAGAAGGTGGAGCCACCTGCTTATGTCTCATGATACAAGATGAGAAACTCACACAGTTCCCAGCCTCCGAACTTCATGACCATTTTGGCTTGGAGAAAAATCCCCAACATTAGGACTTATCACCTAAACCTAGTGAGGTTTAGGTTTTGGAGGATTTTATGCATCCTTTACCATTTCATAACCATTACAAAGTAATTTCTTGTTCTCAAGATATGAAACTCATATGCGTCTCATTGTCCAGTTTCCAGGACAAGTCTGGATAGCCTTCTCCCCAACGTCTTATCACTTCCGATCCCACAGCCTGAACATTTTAGAAGACTTAGGCAGCCCATTTCCAATCACCTATTAAAACTATGGTCATGGAAAGTGCCACTTAAAATAAATACTCAGACCTCAATATTAACAGCAAACTTGGCTCATCCACTTGGTTAATCTAGGAGACCTCAACGATTTCATCTGGCTCTAGAAGTGGACCAAGGATAATGCTATTGGCATTGAAAGGCCCATGTGAGTGAGAAGACTTTATCACTTTTAAGCACTTCATAATCTTTCTTAGCCTGGGCATGTGAGGAATAAAAGGGAAGCACCAAAAAGCCCCATGGAGTTCCATATCATAAAGGCTTGCTATATTCTAAAGCTATAGAACAAGTTCTATGTCCATTCATGTTGACTTTCTCCTCCTTGATCATCATGAAAAACATTGTTGCAACAGGAAAACTATCTAAGTCCCTAAAATCAGTCTCAATATGAAGTAATTTGAGATTTGAAGAAAACTCTTCATTACTCTGATGTTCTCATTTTATAAACAAGCAGCAAAGCTGTGTTCCTATAATAGAACTACATTCTCTTCTGTTTGTGTGTATTTACATAATAATTGCTACACAAAATCAAACCTCATGCTTCATCTTTTGCATTTGGCTTCATTACTTTTTTCTACAGCATCAAAATATTTTTTATATCAGCTTCTAAGGTCTTCTCCAAAATTCATCTTTCACTCTTGTCACCCCCCCCCATTTGTTTTCCTCCTAATCAATAAAAGTTTTTCTCCTGAAGCTAAGAATCTGGTCAAAATATTAAATCAGAAGTGTGTAAGACTTCCATATTTACCAAGAGAGCATTATCATAAGGCAGAGATCTTCAGATTCAACTTTTACTTATGCTTGTGAAAGGTCATAAATGAAAAATTGGATATGTACATGGGAATCAGTGTTTGGGGTTGTTTTGTCAGAGCTTTTTGTGAAAGAGACTACCAGTAATAACTTTTCGACAGAGTCCTTCCCTGTTCTCTGCCCATTTCTCTGAGCTTGTTTTCTGCCTGTCTTTTTATCCCACTGGACTGACCAAACACTCCACAGAGGCAGTCAATTCTGTAATTTCAAAGAAAAAAAATAACTGAGATGAAACATGTTTTCTCTTTAAGGGTGACCTTTGACCTTTCCTTTCCATACACCTGACATCAGGAGCTCTAGAAAAAGACTTGTTTGAATCCGAGTTGCTGATATTGCTTTTTTGTTGCTCACGCTGGTACTCGCTCTGGCTCTCCCCCGCCCCCGCCCCGCTCCCCTTCTCAGACGCCGAACTCAATGAAAAGTTGTTGCAATAATCGCAGCTCCCGGCTCCGCCAAGGCTGAGAGAGGCGGGCGGAACTCGGAGGGTGTTTTGTTAAATGCTCCCGTCGTTCGCAGGGGCTGGGACTTGATAAAAGGAGACAGTTTTCTGAAAAGATTTGATTGAAATGGCGTGTGCCAGGGCTGATGGGAGCCAGTGAGGGACAAAGCGCCGCGAATCCATGGACACTCGAGCAATTATGCCTCCACGCTGAAGGTGGATTAGCGCGCTGGAAAGAAGCATATGTTTGGCCCGGGGCGACACTTCCCCCCGGCTGAGCTTAGAGAATGGGAGCGCAGAGAGCGGCTGGACCCGGAATATCAACTATCTGCGAGGCCCCCCTCCACAGCCCAGCCCAGCCCAGCCCTGCCAGTCTCCCGCCTCCGCCCCGAAAAGTCGGAACGCATTTTTGCAAAGGGAGGAGGCGGGAGGAGGAGGGCGAGGGAAAGCCCAGAGGTGCAAATGTTCCTGGGACTGGCCCGGAGCGCCACCCAAGGCTTTCATCTCGGGTCATCCTAATGGGAGATCCCGGCCTGGGTCACATAAATGCTCCCCCATAGAATTTTCCACTGCTGAGGTAGTTCGGTACTGAATGTTTAGTCAAATGGGTATTGGAAGGTCAACCAAATTGTTGCAATAAAACAAGGTGTTAATGACTTTTCAAAGACTCAGGTGGCTAATGGTCAATGTTGTGATGCGCAGGCGGAGCTGGGCGGCTGCGCAGGTTCCCAGCCTCCCCTCGGGTCTAGGCAAAAGGAAGGCCTCTCCTCGGAAGAAGTGGCCCGCAGTTAGACCGTTTGGTACAATGTGTTAGTACTGTAAAGCTCGGGGAGGTCTGGTGGGAGAGAAAGGGTGCGGGTGCTGGAAGGGATGCCGTACGCAGCTCTATTTGCTTAGACACCTGGGCCAGGGATGCTGAAACTTCGTGCTGCCTTGGAAGTCGTGGAGCCAGAAAGTTTCCCCGGTCTTGCCTCCAGTCATTAATTAAAGCCCTGTTTCTGTGAAAAAGGCCCTGAAAACTCTGACCTGGAGCCTCCCGGCTCCCGCTCACTGCACCCACAAGCGCGCGAAGGGAGGCGGGAGGCGCAGGCAAATCCCAAACCTCTTTCTCAAGGTTTTACGGCAGCTTAATTGGGTCTAACCTGGACTCTAGCACCTTTCGCCGCTGCCCTGGCCGCCTACTTCCCCTTCCCCGGCTGTCCTCTTAGGCCCCTGCACCCCACCCACCACCACCTCCGTCCAACCCTAGGCTCTAACGTCATGTCCCTCATTCCACCTTCACCGCGCCCGACTCCCACCTCCAACGCCAGGCCATCAAAATCAAGTTGCGAATTGCTTCTAATCCAAAGGGGCACATAGGAGATTTTGGGGGAAATTTTAGCTAGCCGGCAGGCGGGGTCCGGGGTGAGCCAGACCGGACTCAGTGAGGGGTTCGGATCGCGCCGCCTCCTCCCGGGCGGGGATCCTGGCTCCCGGAGCTGAGATCAGGCGCTGGGACTGACTCCATGCTGTGGACAAAGGCGCATCCCAGACTTGGGGTCTCCAAAAAAGACAAGGGAATACTGAAATAGGATTTGGTAGCTGACAAAGCAAAAGGAAATTTGATCCTAGCATTAACTCGGTGCCTCAGGAAGAGAAATCTTTTAAGCTATATTAGCTAAATTTAGTTTGACCAAACACTTCAAATATAAATATAAATAAATATCTATACATATATGTGTGTATACTTCCCAAGAATAGCCTGGATTTTAAAAAGGTAATGAGCAGGAACGACTCAAGAGAGAGCTCAGAGAGATGTGTGCCCAGACAAAAAGGGGCCTGGCTTTTTCACTTGTAAAAGTTGAGAGCTGCTCAACAACGGAACAGCAGGCCAAGATCGCACAGGCTAGACAATGAGGCTCCACCTTTCAGTTTGTGTTTAGGGTGGTTATTGGAGTCTGGGGAATATATTTATTTCTATTGATCAAGCGCAGCGAAAGCATAGCATGGAATTGGGCCACGTAAAAGAAAAAAATTGACTGCCTTGCTTTTGAAAATATTACCACCTCTAAATGGAACGAAGGAAGGAAGGAAGGAAGGAAGGAAGGAAGGAAGGAAGGAAGGAAGGAAGGAAAGGAAGGAAGGAGAAAGAGGTGGGAGAAGAAGAGGAGGGGGAGAAAGAAGGGAGAGAGGGAAGAGGGAAGGAAGAAAAGAAAGAAGAGAAATCCCTGTTCTAAGAATCCTTAGTATACCTAAGTATAGGTATCCACTATAGAAAGGTCATCAACCTGAGCTTCCTTCTTATCTAACATAGATTTCTCCATCACTTTGCTAACTGTTGCTCTTTTGTTAAGAAATAAATCTCTGTGAAATCATTTGGTGCTGCGCTTTTTCAGTCATCAAAGATGAATAAGAAATACAGTTTTACATGTGAATAATACTTATAGTTGTAAGTCCCCAGGTTCAGCCTAAAATCTCTTTTATTCCCTCCGGTTCTCTTTTCAATCATGATACTAAGGAACAGAATTTTATTTTTTAAGCACAAGAACTTTCAATATGCATACATTACACGACTTTCCATCCTGATATTCTTCTCTCTTCCCACTCTGATGGCTACCCTGCTGCCCTGGATGGGAAATACCAGTTACTTCCTTGGGTGGAGACTTAACTTATGTTCATGATTTGATTAAGAAAGTTTCTAATCTATGTCCACATGGGCAAATATGAATTTGGGCTACTGCTTTCATAGAAAGAAATCAGTGTCTTGTTCAATCATACAACTGCTCTCTGTTTATAAGTACTCCACCTCAGACTAATTCATCCCTGCCTTCAGAGAAGCAGTTGAGTAAATTCTGATCTTACTGGATTCTTTAGTTCTAACTCACAGTTAACTTACAGATAACATTTTTAAAGACAAGCTTCTAAGAGGAACCCAAAATAGGTCAAACTTTTTCAGTTTCTCCTCCACAGCGTGCCATGGGAAGGACAGTATCATTAAGAATAGTAACAATAGGAAGCCGAGATGGCATACCTGTGCAATAACCAAATTTAATATAAAAAAGAATTGTTCATTTGAATTCACAAGGAAAAATATCCCGAAGCATCCTAAAAGGTGATGCAGAGGTGTGAGAACTGCTATTACCTGCTGTGTGTGAAGTTTCATTCTTCAGAGATAGGTTATTGGATGATGTTAGGAGTTGACTTGGGTTTGTCTATGTGTGGGTTTTTGCTTCTTTTTCTGTCCTTGAATTTTAGATTTCTTTATACCACATAGCACTAAGCAACAGGGAAATACGGATGTGTTTCTTTAAATGCCCAACTTGGATAATCAAGCAAATTAAAGAACAAATTTTAGTACTCCTCAGGATCGCTGCCATCTCTGCACCTGTAACTCAGAGAATGAAAACTCTGGTTATTTATGTTGTACTTTCCACTTCTAGGGTATCTGGTGAGTTGACCTGATTTTTATAGCCTTTTTACCCAAGCAGTGAGGATTCTTCCCCCTCACTTCACCTCCCCCTTACCCCAGAACTGAGTGGCTTAAGACGAAATCTGTAACTGGGATGAGGCAGCTGTTGGCTTCATGCCGTCCTTTAACTTGATTATTCTTTGGACACGTTAGGCAAGCATTAGTGATTGATAATGACGCTAATTAACCCCTTTCCTTTCCAAACAGTAAACTGCTGCCAGCAGGATGCTACAAACAATAAATATAAAACACTGCATACATCAATATCTGTTTAAAGTACAACTTCATTTAGGCACATTTAACCGTACTGCTTTCAGTTAACAATTCGCTATTTATTCAAGCAGTTCTCCAAAAGCCAGAGGAAGAGATGGGGTTAAAAAAAATGTGAGCCTGTGGCTTTAAGACCACAAAATGCTGTCATACCTGTCAGCTGCAGCAAAGTTAAGCTCTAATGGAAACCATGCGTAATTCTTTTTTTTTAATTTCAGGTCAATACTTTTTAAAAATTTAATTAATCCAGTTCTGTTCTTAACCTATTTAAACTTAACGCAAGGCTGATGACCACATATAATCTTTTTCTTTGTAGGGGAAAACAGCTCTCTTGCCTGACATGGAATTATTATGAATCTACTTTTGATTGAGAAAGGAATGGGGAGATATTGTTTCATAAAGAGTGGTGAAATTTAGATTTTAAGCAGAATTTGGGGAAAACCAGGGCATATTCAATCTGATTGTGTAGTCTAACATAACCTGAGTTGTAAAGAAATGTACATTAAATTTGGAATTTTGATAAATGAATATTCCTAGCAAGTGAATAAAATGTATTCAATTAACTAAAACCCTGTGCACTTCTGAACTGAAGTGGAATCGACTGTAATTGATTTATTTGAAACCAGAGGTTAAGGACTGAATTAGCTAAGTACAACTGGGTATTTCAAGCCACTGACTTCTCAAATGTCAAATCCCTTCTATTTTAAATATTATTTCAGCTGCGGGGCATTGCAGTCCTGATGGTAGTTCCATCAAGAACTCAAATTATATTAATATTCGATTTTGGGGAGGAATGGATTAGATTGTGATTTTTAAAGGGTGTGAGAGAATAGAACTGGTAATGAAGGAGCACTATGTTTCCACACAAATTGGGTGTGGTAATTAACATAGCCTAGTAACCAGTTTTATAATTCAACTATGTATCATAATTTGAGTTAATCCAAAGAGAATCACTGATGTTAGTATATAAACATGTGACCTGTCCAGTAGTTACCATGTGTTTAAGAAAATACACATTGGTAATAACAGAGAAATCCAAAATCCATACAGCCTTTGGTTAGTCCCATAAAAATTATTTTTAATAATAACCCCTCTAATCCCTCCACTCCTTAAAATATATATCACTTCTTTTAAAGAAGTGGCAATATCATGATCCTCAGAATGTCCAACTACAGAATAAAAATAACTAATCTTGTGCATTTGGAAACCATTGTTTACTATGACCTTGTAATATTCTAACCTACTATTTCCTTTCTGTCTTTCTCAGGATGCAAGGATTATATAGGGTTCAGGTTTTCCAACATAACAAGCATCTGTAAATCCAGATATGAATGAATGGTATTTAATAAGATTGTTTTCGTTTTAAAATGAGTATTTATGTGTCGTTGGAGAAACAGCAGCAATGTATGGCTGTTTATGAATGCTATTGTGCCTGAGGTTAGGATCCCCCCACACAATCTGAGATGCAGCCAAGAAAAACAGCCCTGATAGACAATGCTTCACTTCACCTGCTACGATGCTGTGTGCATTTCATTTCTGTCAAGAGTATGTACAGTTAGGGTTCATTCGCCTCATTATTTTGTTACATCTACGTTACAGTTAACCAGTCTCTCTAGGAAATAATAAATAATGGATTTAAAAAACAATTGCTGCGTTGCGTTCTGAGGATACACTCTCCATCTGATTTTTTTTTTTTTTAACCACCATTGTTATGAATTCTCTGGCTTTGGAAAATAGAATTTAGACTCCACCAACTCTCGTTCGTCTGTCTGGATTGATTTTACACTCCCTTCCATAAGAAGATTAGAAAGCAAAAGGCTGCAAAATGGACACTGCCTAATGCTTTACTTCCTTAGTTCTTTGGAATGTCAAGCCAGATGAAGAAATGTTAAATCTCCGCCAGTGTTTAGGAGATTATACCAATACCTAGACAGTTTTTCTATGACCTTTCCTATAAAACTTCTGGTTAACCACCTCTATTTTCTTCTGAAAAATTATCAGAAATCCTCCTCATTTCCAAAGCGAAGACTTTCCAAATCAGTTTACAAAAGCTCTGAATTAGACATTTTTTTATGTACAGGAAGTCCTTCCTTCTGTGATTGCCAAACCCATAGTCCTATTATAGAAGACAGATAGGAGAGGTCTGCAGAGGCCCTCCCGCATTCTCTCCACCCTACCTCAGAGAATGTTTTATATTCCTAAAAGGTCCTAGGAGGAGCCCTGTGGTGATAGAAAGGGGTAGGTAGGCACTTAGGGGGCAGACACGAATGATTCTGGGAATCAATATCAGTTCCCACTCCCCTCTTCTACCACAAGATCTAGTAGAATAGTACAGTAGTGAATTCATCTCTAAAAAAATATTAAAATAGGAGATAATTTGCCTTCTCTCTACCCCATGTACATTTCTGCCACTATTTCTTTTCTCTTTAAAAAACAAAACAAAACTAGAGTTAGTTTTAGCTTATTTACATGTCTTAGCCACTGATAAGCCTGAGCAACTGAAGGTTGAAGTGGGTATTTCCTTTGTGCTAAGGAACTAACAATTGAAATTTCAGTTATCCACTGAGGCAGATTCCACAGTAGTTAAGGGGAGGGGGTGTCTTCTGTTCGCCATCTTCCTTGTCATACTTAATGTTTGGTTCTGAAGGTTTTATATTTTGGTTTCCAAAACACAAATGAAAACCTAAAGGATCAACATAAATAAAATAAAACTTTATTTTTAATAATAAAATTAATGTTTCTAGTAAGGAAAAGATAATATGTCATTCCTTTAGCAGTACAAACAATCTTTTATCAAAAGAATACATTGGGTTTTATTGTGTCATTTGTCTGAATACAGACTCAGTGGAATATCTAAATGATACCCTGCTCTGAACTCCAAGTTGAAAGTAAGTTTTTATTATACTTGAGGGAAACAATGGGTTCAGCTGCTTATTGCAAGGAGCAATTGCCAAGGGAGAGTTAAACTCAATTACTGTAACCATACTGAATAAAAAATACTGCCAAGAACAAAAATACGCCTGGGTAAAGACAGCCACTGAATAAAAAAAATCGACATAAAGCGTATCAAATATTTATTTATCTGGGCAACAAAGGACTATGATACATTGACAGGCATGGAAACTACTGCCAGCACAACTCAATACAATACAACTAGAACTGCTTCCAAAATGGCCAGTGAAAATACAGAATACCAGGTGGTCCCAAGTGTTTGAAGTTCTTTGAACAAAAAGAAAGAGAGAAAAAATCCCTAACCCTTGGTTTAAAGACAATACTCATTTATTGCTCAGTAATGCTTTTAAGGGAGGACAGTGGAATAAAATTAACTTTTTTTCTCCCCACATTACATAGAAGGGTTATCGAACCACTCAAGTTTAAAAATCTTTCCAAGGTCCAATATCAATTTTCTTCCAGTTCAATGAAAAGCTAAATGTAATACTAATTGTATATAAAATTTTATTTTACTTGTTTATTTGTTCAGCTGTTTCATTGTCATCTTTAACATGCTACAACAGGGCTAAATTCATGAATCCCAGAGAAAAAAAAAAATCCCCCAAACCTTGAATTTCTAAATAAGTACCATGAACCACATGAAGAACTAATAGGGAAGATTTAAAACCCACTAAACAAGAGGTAAACAAGATCACCAGATAAATAAAAAAAAAAAAAAAAAGGCTTAAAACAGACTCACCATATTTACAATTCCCATTAAATTACACATAAATAAATATATACAGAGACATGAACACTGATTCCCTTATATAACTGTGAATCGTGTTGCCAGAGAAAGTTCAAGTTGGTCGCTTTACCTTGAAGAGGAAAAACTTCTACAACTGAAGACATGACATGGAACTTCGTGTATTTGTGTTCAAGTTTATTCACAATACTGATAAAAATGTCATTATCCTTTTTGCCTTTTTTTTTTAAATATGGCTACAATCTGAACTGAAGTATGTAAGGGAAGGTGGTGATTCAGTCCCATGAAGCTCACACCATTTTTTTAAAAATTTTACATTCTTTTTTTAGAAAAAGAAAGTTTTAATTTTTGTTGTTGTTGCTGTTGTTGATTTGTGGGATTTTTTTTTTTTTTTTTTTTTTTTTTTTTTTTTAAAAAAGGTTCACAAACTAGGACAGAACTTTTCTTTGCTGGCATCATGGCCTGTTCTGTTCTCTTAGGCTCCATATGAGGGCAAATGGAAGTTGGCGCTGATGGGGAAAGTTGAGGCAGGGGCCTGAGTCAGCAGGAGCTGCCCTACTGACAGTGGAGAGCAGGCCCCAAGACTCCCAGACTGGAAGATGAAGGCGGTGGCAGCAGCAGCAGTAGCAGCAGCAGTAGCAGCAGTGGGGGTTTGCTGATCCCGGAGCTGTCACCTGCCGGTGATGGTTGGTGGGGGAAATCTGAGTGGGTGGGTAAGGGAGGGAGGGTGCAGAGGGGGCAGAGGGGAGGGACCTGGTGAGGCATGAAAGGGGGCAGAGCCGGAGGAGAGTCTCACTTTCTGTGTTTCTCCTCTTTGTCACTGCTTTTGGCGCTGTTGTCCGTGTGGCTGTTGGGGTTGTTGCTGAGGTACATTTTGTCCATGGCCTTAAGGGCCTCAGTGAGATAGTTCTGCAGGGCTGTGACCGCGGCGCACACCGCCGGGCTGCCGAAGCCGTGGGAGATGAGGTTGAAGTGGGTCAAGCAGCTCTGGATGCCAGGCTCCAGGATGGGGTTAGGCCGCGAGTTCCCCAGGGGAGATCGGTCCTGAGCCAGCAGGTCGGTGAATTCTTTACATATCTGTCTACAGCACAAGTGAAGCAGAGAGAGAGAGAGAGACATGAGGCTCCCCTGCAGGCAGCACCAGCAGCAAAAAGAACCTTTCTCCCTGCAGTTACCTCTGTCTGGATCCAACAGACTGACCTGACCGAAGGCCCCAGAGACAGATTTGCAGTGGCCACATGCTGGGAGATCCAGTGTTCACTAAAACCTCTCTCCTTCCTTAAATCCTTCCACATATGCTGCTTCTCTCTCCCTCTCCCTCTCCCTCACCCTCTCTCTCTCTTTTCCAAGCTACACCACTCTTCTAATCCTCTTCTCTCTCACTACACCAACATCCTAGACACAGGAAAATATTTCACACATGAAAATACAAAGGAGAGTAATAGGGACAAGGAGTCGGAAACACAAGCCTCTCTTCGATAGCCAATAGCATGTAGCCATCAGCTGTCCTATTGAAAATATAGAGACCCTCTTCTCTGATCTTCTAGAGAAACCTCAGTAACAGTCTGTGGGATGAAGTCTCCACTCATTCACCCTCAAATCAATTGGATGTGAACACAAAGGCAAAACTTGTCTTGGGATTATTTAGCTTTTAAAAAAAAGGTATGAAAAACTTGTTACTTGGGGATAATTCAAAGTAGTTTTGGGAAGAAGAACAGACATTTTAATTTCCCATTCCAAGTTTTTCCCACACATCAAAATTAAAATTCTCTAAGGAAATTGTGACTATAGATGTGCTTAGTAAGCTAAAGGAAGAGAAAAAGTTGAAATACAGGCAGATGAGGCCTACACACTGGAAGCTCTGTCTCTGAATCTGGGAAACAAGAACTAGCTCGGGCATTCCTGTGGGGGAGGAGGTTAGGGAGAAGGGAGAATGGGGAGCACTGGCAGGCTGCCTTCTCCAAGGCCAGCTGATGTCCCCAGGCCAGAAACTGTCCCACCAGAGGCCTCAGTCTCTGCCCTCTGGTTTTGTGCCCTCCTGTGACATGGACTTTGATAATTAAGGGCTTCCAAACAAGCCTTTTAATTTCCAGCAAACATATCAAAACAATCATTTTCTTTTCACACACCACCTGGAGAAGCCTATTGAGCCCAGGCACCCATGGGAATATAACTTGGGCCATTTTGAAACCTACTTGACATCCCGCCTGTGGGCTAAAATTTCTGGGCCGTGTGTGTGTGTGTGTGTGTGTGTGTGTGTGTGTGTGAGAGAGAGAGAGAGAGAGAGAGAGAGAGAGAGAGAGAGAGAGAGAAAGAGAGAGAGAGAAACTTTTGAGGAGGGAAGAAAAAGGAAGGCAAGAAATGGGATAAGGGATTAGGGTTGAAACTAGGACAGCTTCTGGCTTGCACATTTTACAGGCCACTGCTTAATCCTTGCCCTTGGAGAACATTGACAGAAGACAAAAACTGATCTAGGCAAGCCAGTTACTCCTTTAAGGACTTGATTCTGGTCTTTCTTAAATGACATAGTCACAAATCCACACTCAGCTTCGACCAAATCCCTACTATCCCCACCCCCACACACATTAATTTTTTTCCCAAATGAGAAGGTAGGGCAGAAGAGAGGTAAAAGATGGAAACACATGAATAATCCTACTTGTATTTCCCCTTTAAAATAGATTATGGTTTATACAATTGTGTTGTGACATCAATATTTACAACAAAGTTGATTAACACAAAAGGAAAAGAGGAGAAATGTGAGAGCAAAAACATTTTTGATTTTTGTTTCTCTTCACAATGAGATACAGAGACCCTGAAGAGGTAAACGCCTTACTTTGTAGCCAGGAGCATGTTTTTTCTTGTCACTTGCTCATTGGGATCGGAATGTTGTCGGTTGAGAAATTCAGCTACTGCTTTGGCAGGAAATTCGGTTTCACACACGTACCCAAAGTCCCTGGCAAGGTGGACAGCTTCTCCTGGCAATAGGTGAGAGGGAGGCAAGCGCAAGAGAATGAAGAATCGGGATCAAAACTTCTTCCCAACTCCCTTATTTTCTTAACCAAGATGTTGAAGGAAACACATTTCTGGCATTTTATTTCCCTCTTATATAATCTGGTGGATGTTACCAGGAAAAATGGCCACATATCCTAGAAGGCCAAGATGATTTGAAAATATAAATCCCATCCACTACCCTCCAGTCTCATCCCTCATCACCCTAATAATACTTTTCCAACTTCTCTTTTAAAACGTTTCTTGTATTCCCACCTCACACCTATCAACACATTCATAAATGATATTCATAATTACCCCTTGAGCTTTTCTGCAAAGGAACAGCTAAGGGTTTACATTTTAACTTGATCGCATATAATTATCTGTTCATCCAAACCGATTAACCAAGAGGATTTGAGGGTCACTCCACTGAGTCTGTCTGTGTTGTTGATTTTCGAATCTTTGGTTTTAATTTCCTGAACCAGTTGGTTTTTACTGCAGGGCTTCCTGCCATTAGCTCCAGCTCCGGAAGAACGCATGCGCCAATTAGAGCATCAAAGCCCTCTCCGCAGAGCTTGTTTCCATAAAATGGAGCGGATCACAAACAATAACAGTTCTCCAGAAACTGCCTCCTTGCTACAGGACTCAGCCCCCAAACCCATACACACTCTCACACTGCCTCCAAAGCCACCACTGCCATTTTCTTTGCATATAGTTCTTTTGGGATATGGATAGAGGGTTCTCTATGCACTTGTGTTATTTTTAATATAATAAATACAACGCTATTGTAGATGAGTTTCTGGCACTAAACAATTGCTTATTATTTAAATTATATTTTCATCTTTGACACTGTGGTTTGACACCATCTTTAACAAATGATTCATAGGATTCCTCCTTAAATTTATGGCTTTAAACATTTTTTAGTTATTTACAAAACTAGAACTTGAATTCAACTGTAATATAGCTCCTCAAATACAAGATGTAAATAAGATAAAATGCCTTCTTTAAATACAAATGGAAGTTTTCAAATCTTCCTGATAATTTAAGTGCTTTTTTCCTATTGGCATAAGACATTTCCAAAGGAACACAAAGGAAAATGCAAGAAAGCTATACTTTTACACCAACACACTCAAACTTAAGCCAATTTAGTATCAGAAAAACCTAACAGAAATCTAGAGGAAGCAAGAATGTGAGTGGATTCTGGTGACAACATATCTTGAGCAGGGAGTCAGGACAGAGTTAGCTTTTGTTTTGAGGGGTTTGGAAGCATGTATGCGTATGTTGTCTGTGTGTGTGTGTGTGTGTGTGTGTGTGTGTGTGTATGCATGTATGGGTGCATGCATATGTATTGAAAACTGCCATGAGAAAGTTTTTGCAATGCTTATATATTTTTTTCTTTTCCTATCCAAACAATTCAAAGTTTAAAATTGCTCACTTTTCTTCCTCTCCAGTAGTTAAAGGAGAGATAAGGAAGCATATGTTTGGAAAACAAAAACCTAAAAGGGCATATAACCCTTAGCTTTCAGGATGGTCTTAAATCAGGATGCAGGTCAAAGATTCCCAAATTAATTCAGGAAGTAATGGTCACGCATTTCTCAAACGCAGATGTCAGAATACCTTAAGTGATTTACTGCTGAGCTCTATAAAGGAGACAGGAACTTGGAGAATATGCAGTTCTTAAATTTTCACAATTGTTTAGGTCAGAATTGGGCTGGAAAGGTAAAATTTTGTGGCAGAAGGGAAGAGGAAAGGAGGATAGAAGTAAATGCAAATCAGTTTTTGACATGCAAGAATTCCATTCATTTCCTGCTTTGTTTTCTAGAAAAAAAAATGAAAATGCCCAATTGACACAAAATGCAATCAAACATCTGGCCACTGAGTATCATCCATTTTCCCAGAAGAAAGTTCCCGTCTTGTTGGCAAGTAGATTCACTTACCCTCCACTAGTGATGTGAGCAGGGTGACATTGGCAGCTTTACGTCTTCCTGCTGGCAGATTTAATCCTATTTTGTCCAGTTTTTCTCTTAAAGATCTTCCTCCATTTTTAGACTTCGCCCTGTTTCACAATACATGCGAGAAAGGGATTTAGGAAACATTGGGTTGCTACGCCTCACATTATAGTCATTTTGACAACTTCATAAAATATGCTTCTAAAAATTAAGAATCATGGCCCCGAGATATTTAAAGGAGGGAAATCTAGGAAAGAATGGTGCAGAAAGAGCATAGGAGATAAATACTTGTTAAACTGTAAAGCACCCCCAGTGTTCAGTTATCACTGCATCTATTGTGGCAGGTTGGAAGGTTTTGATTTCTCAACTCTATAGAAGAACCACAAACAAAAACAACTCTCACCTCTAGGGGTTGAGCTAGTTTTCAG
This sequence comes from Eidolon dupreanum, assembly GCA_028627145.1. NCBI lineage: Eukaryota > Metazoa > Chordata > Mammalia > Chiroptera > Pteropodidae > Eidolon > Eidolon dupreanum. Next base: position 72,255,779 of record CM053502.1, on the reverse strand, counting down.
TTTAACTGATTACTGTACATTTTCCCTGTTGTTACAACCACACAAATCCCGGTGGGGTCTTTATATTGTCTTTGTAAGATCTGTTAGGTTGTTCAGAGTAACCAAAGTTATCATCACTCCTACATTTCTTGCTCTGGCTTTAGCCCCAATGGGAAATTTGTTTCACCAACTATTTACATGCCATGTCACCAGCCTAACTGGAAATGTCAAAAGTTGATATCAGCCTTCAAAAATTTCACTGATTTCAGAGACAATGGAAGCAGTTCTAAATAGATGTCTAAATAGACTCCCATAATCAGAAAGTGGTTAAGATAAATTGTTTAAATAAAACAGCAAATTAATTAATTTCAGATTTTATTCCCTACTCAAGCACTCTTTAATTGTGTGGATTAGATTATACTCCCCTAGGTAAACAGTCTCCAATATTGGGGATGGGGGAAGGGGAGGAAAAGGCAGAGAGGATGGATTCAGATCTGTGACAGTGAAAGATTACAAAGGGAAAGCAAAATGACTCTGAAGAAGGAAGATTAGAGTAGCTGTTAAAATCTTCCAAAAACGGTTTTGTAGGCTTTGTATGAGATATACCCCATCAGAGCAGAACTAAGAGTCCATAGATAGATAAATGAATAAATGTCAAAAGAATGAGGTGTTCGGTGTACCTTATTTAAAAAAAAATAAGGAAAAAATATGTAAATGTTATCTGGGAAATGTTCAACACAAGACCCACCACTCACAACTTCACCTAGGAGGATGAAGCCCTTAGGAGGAAGAAACTCGCCCTGAGGGAAGATGCTTCACCTCGCTTACCCTTATAAAATCTTACCTACTAAATGAATCATTCCGACCTCATGGGGTGAGATGAGAGTCCCTGGCCACCTAGGTAACGTGCATTCGTCGGTAGCGACTACACATAATACACTTAAACGTGCCTTGCACGCTGCCTGGCACACATAGCGGACGCCGTACAGCTCAACCATTAACGTGAGTGCCCTGGGCATGGGGATTCGCTGTCTGGCAATGACTGCAGGGTTGTAGCGTGAGGACTTAAGAGAAAGCCACTGTTGTATCCTTAAAACCCTACTCAAGGAACGGCGGGTTACTGTCGGAGATCCTACACGTTGATATGGTAAAGTGAGGAGCCCAAGAGGAAGCTTTCCATGGCCTGCAAGGTGTGCGCGACGAGGATAAAGGTGGCTGCAAAGCGCCCCGCGGCTGCAGCGGCTGGGACTGAGCCCACGGCGGAGAGAGCTGCGCGTGCGCGCAGAAAGGGGCGGGAGGGACTGGAGGACCCCGTGAGCGCGCCGCGGCTGCTGATCCAGGCGCGCCCCAGAACCCCAGAGCCCGCGGGAAAGCGGTGGAGAGCGCAAGCGCGTGCTGCCTCGCCCCGCCTCCAGCCCCCACCCACCCAGTTTCACGCTCTTCTCCCCGCCCCTTTCTTTTCTCGCGAAGGGAGGGCTGTGGCGCGAGGCCCGTTTGCGTCGCCACCCCAACGCAGGCGCAGTGTTTCCCCTGGCGGCGGGGCGGGACGGGGCGGGGCGCCGCGGGGCGCGGCGGGCTGCGTCAGGCCTCACCTCCGCAGCACTCCGCCCAGCAGCGAAGCGTTGAGACACTCGGGGGGTGAGAGGCGCCGCTGTACTTCCGCCACCGTGACCTTGTACTTCGAGGTGGAGCTGAGGAGCGAGAGACGACCCGGAACTGAACAGAAGACTTCGTTGGGGTTCACGACGCCACCGAAGAGGTTGTCCTTGTTAATGGGGATGGCGGATACGGCGTTGCTGTTAGACTTGGACAGGGACACGGGGCCTGTGGAGACAGACCAGGAGGCCGTGTGTGGCGTCGAGGATCCCACCCAAGTCCTGCCAGAGCTCGGCCGGCCGGCGCCCAGGCTTGAGCCACAAACCCCACTTTTCTTCCAGCCCTGAAAATTCCATGGCTCTTTACCCATCTCCTTCCCTGTTCCCCGCTCTATTCCGTCCTGAGGATCGAGCCTCTGCCACTCGGCGCGCCTCACCCCACCTCACCCTACCCAGCCCTGCCAGCCAGGCCTTTGCGTCTTCCTGGACCCTTTCCTTTTAGCCGCAAAAGTACTGTGTAGAGATGGTGGTGAAATTGCGACCCTCTCGGCTCTCAGCATCCGAAGGGAGTGGGCCCTAGACAAGGTGCTGGAGCACGGGTTTGGGGTGCAGGGGAGGAAGTTACGTTTGCAAACGGAGAGCAAGCTATGTGTACTTTGAAGTTTTGTGGAGTGAGGGGTTTAGTGTTGGGAAGAAATTGCTTCAAAGACCTATAATTAAAATCAGCCCAGAGTTTAGAAGGCTAAATCAGCCTGTAAATGAGCATTTCAGTTAAGGCACCAGTCTGGGAAGTGGTGTATTCTGTTGTTAGACACCACACATGCCCCATCCTTTTGATAAATAAGCCCTTTCCTGTGTTTAGTTTTGAGAGACTCAAGTTTTGGAAATCCATTCCAAGTCCCGTTTTGAACTGAGAGTAAGAATAAACAGGGCTACCATAGAATACTAGCAATGTGTCTTTTTGTTGAGCAAATAGTTAATAGTCCTCCACTTAAGTGTCTTCATTGGGAATGTGAGGAGGATATATTACTAGTTAAAATTATAAGCTCTTCATTGTTGGACCCACCATAGTTTGAAAAAAATTCAAGACCAGCAGAAAGTGTACTAATGTTACATTTCTCAACACCAATGTAATTAGATGCATTCACAACCATTTTAGTACAGTATGCATTTGTAACCTAAAATTCCACATGCAGATGTATATAATATACATCCATTCTCATCACAGCATTCCTCCCTCTTTAATGGGGATATTCTAGATGTATGGGGAGGGGGGGATGGCTCTAGTTTTGGATAGATCACTTGTGACATTAATAGCTCTGGGGAGGCTAATAGAGACAATAGGAGTTAAACGAACTCTTGAGAGATTACTAATAAAAGAGCCAATTATCATGTCGACTTGGAAAGAGCATCTCTTAAGATTTATCCCTTGCACATCTAATTTGACGTGACAAAGACTTAACAGATGCAAAAATGAAACTTTAAACTAGCTAACAATATACTGATTGGGGTTAGAAATGAGAACAGTTTTATATAGCATCGTCCTCTGGTGGTGCATAGAATCCTGAAATGTAACATTGCCACCATAACAAAAAAAAAAAAAGCTGCTGTGAATATCATTTAGTCCGATAAACTTTATTTCTACTCACTAAATACAATACAAATTACAAATTCATCCAAATTACTTGACACTTTTTGAAACAATTTTTGCTCTGAACAGTTAATACTAACAATCCTGACATCTTCAAGATGCTAATTTTAACCAAAAGCCAAATTTTTGTTAACCTAATTCACAAAGTTTAAAACCCTCAAACAGCTAATGAGAAATTAAATTGAAGAACATGGAAGGTTTTTTCCCTCTGGTAAGGAATGCTACATCTTTATCATCTGCCCTTATACATTAATATTAAATTATTTGCACTCTTTTAGACTGTTACACTTCTTAACACTCGGCCACTCACACAATAGATTAATTAAACTATTAAAACCTTTCAAAATTGAAATGCCACTTTCAAAATCAGTTCAACTATTACATATTTCATGTGTTTGTCTCGATATCGTTAAACTAAATTAAATGCTCAAATCATGAATTAGAACAAAGCTAGCCTGTTGCCACTACTAACACTGAAAGACGATCATTTAAACATTGCTGTTCTATGCCTATTTGCTAATTCTGAGCTTTTAGGAAAATCCTATTTGAAAAAAATAAATACAGCTCTGCAAGATCTTTTAAATAGCACTATGCCTGTAAGGACATGCTTGGAATGCAGAAGGAAATGGCTTACCTTTCTTAATTACAGTTTGATCTGGGATGTTAATACCCGGGTCTTCTACATGCTGCAACAAAAGGATACACATGAATGTAAATGTATAATCAAAACAAAAGGAAATGAATATTCTGTGGAAGATGGGGGAAGGGAAGGGGTAGGATCTAAATTCCCCCCATATAGCGACATTTATATATAAACATCTCCTCTTGGCTTATTGGAATTTGGGGCTTTGCAACTCAAGAGGTTTCACTGCACACGCATAGCCAATTTCTCCTCCCTCAGCAAATAATCCATGTTTGAAAGGTGGAGGTGGGGAATAAAACTTTCCTTGAAAATTAAATCAAGTTTTGGAGCACCTAATATTTCTCACAATCAGTTCAACCTTTTTAAATGCATCCAGCATTAGTTTGGTGCCTCATCAGCTTCGGACTTTTAGCGATTCCAGTGCTCAGGCAGCAAAAAACAGAGAAACACAATAGAAATGACAGAGGCAAGAGTAACAGAGGAGTGTTGGAAATATTGCATACTGTGATAAAGAGCAAATGTATATACACACCTTCACATGGAAAAATGAAAAAAAAATTTTAAAGGACTACTGCTTAAACTGGGTATCAGATAGGAATATGAAAATGATTTAAAAAAAAATAAGAAGGAAAAAAAACCTTTGAGGTTTTCCTGTTGTCCAGCAGCACATTGTTGGTGTAGGATTTTTTTTCTTTTTTCTTTCTTTTTTTCCTTTCTTTTTTACAGACGGATGGATATACGTGTGTGCCAGAGTCAAAACGTGATTAGAAAGTAAAACGAAATCATGTTTTCTAATGCAGAAACTGACAGGCAATAATATAATGTCTGGCTGTGTTTACAAATTAGCACCAGGGCTGCTGAGATAGAAGATTTCGCAATTGTTACCAAACACAGGCATTGCCATTTAAAAAACTATTACTTCCTTCTCTAGTCTTTGTCCAACAATAATACTGATTCGAACCTTTTCCATTCTGTCTTGGATTTATGCTCCTGTTAATTGTGCCTGATCGCAATGATTCCGGGTGGATGGTACTAAGTTGCTTTATTACAGGTTTTATTATACTCAATGCTCTCATTTGTAACTTGCCTAAAGTGCTTCTGGATTTAAGTATAATTAAATTGAGAAATGTTCAGAAATGACTACTGCTGCAGTTCTTGTGTTTTAACTATATGGGGAAATATGATCCCTTTATGCATGCACCCTAAACCCATAAAGTAAATGTAGTGTGGCATAATACTTTTATTTGTGTTATTTCTAGACCTTGTCCATACAGAGAAGACTGTTAAGTTTAAAACCCCACTGAGATATTAATGATTAAATAATTTTCACCATCGATTTGATTTTCTTAAATATTTAGCAGTCATTCTTATTAAAGGTTAACTGTTGCAGCAATAGGAAAATTGAAAACAACCCTTTTCCTGACCCAAATTCCTTTGAAAGATTTTTTTTTCCCCGTAAAAGGTGGAGGAGGGAGGGGGAAGAGCTGCAACTGGGTTTCCTTGTTTTTATTTGATCATTTGGTTAATTTTTCCTATTGACAATTTCACCACAAAGAGTGACTATACAGGTGTTAAGAATTCACACCAACCACTTTGGAATTTTTGCAAAGTAGAGCGATTCTAATTCACAGTATTTCCGAAAGCTTGCCATGTTATTTTGCAATTCAAATATTTCTAAAGAGGAGGCTAGGAAAAGGATTCACAGACTCTGAGAAGGGGAACTAAAATGATCACAACTTCCAGGTTTGTTTTTTAATTGCTCTTTTTCTCAGCTATTGCGCCTCTCATTTTTCTTCCCAAGAAATGCACTATTTAATAGCAGTTTCTAAAAACATGTTTGAACACACACACACACACACACACACACACACACACACACACAAACAATGCTTACTAAAACCCACATTGGATCAAATGCCTGCTTTCTTGATTTCCATGAAAGGCTACTAAACATAACCAACAAATTTCAGTGATTAACTGGGCTAAATGAGAGATGTAATAAATTTTCTGTTTTCCTACGAAACTTAAATAACGTTTTAAATTCACCATGCAAGCAGGTAAGTTCATCAGACCATTTTCTTTGCAATCTAATGCAGTAATCATTAAACTGTCAACGGACATATTGCTGCAATATTTGATGTAGTAATTTGAAATAGCATTTTAGCAAAAATCACATCCAGATACATTTCCTCTCCAAAGAAAAGCAGCATTAACAGAGCCTTTACAGCTTTAATAAAATTATTGGCTTGTTCTAATTCCATTTCAAGAAGGTTGTGAGGAAACCATAAATATTTAGAATTGAAGCAGAGATGCTGGTTTAAATTTAATTTCAGAAAGTATTTTCAAATTATCAATAGCCTGGTTTACATTGTAAATGGTAAATGCGCTAATACCATGCTTATTAAGAAATCATTTTAAACTGCATTTATTGATAACTGAATTAGAACTCAAATAATGTATTGCCCAATAGTCTCAAAACATTTAATTTAATATGGGGTGTAGCAGGTTCTGATAGGCGTTGGGATCCTAGCTAATGATTTATGAGGTCAGCACTTAGCACCCCTAGGAAGAGAAGAAGCCTGCATTTTAATGTCCCTCTGCCCAGATTTGCTACTTAACTATTCTTTAATCAGGGTAGGGTATACATATAACTTTTAGATATCACTAGTGCTTATAAAATCTGGTAAGATAATTTTATTAGTATATCTTTTACACTTTCTTTTAAATTGCTAGGACATTTAATGAGCTTTTGAAGTTGAATTTAACATCTTTTTCAGGACAAGGAGAAATCCCCATGCCAAACTCAGCGGGAGAATTAGATCCTCTCCCAATCGAAACAGTTTACTGTCTTGGAGAGGGGATGATATTGTTAATGGTGACATTCATCTGATCTTTTTGTGCTGGAAATGGTAATGCAGGCATTGTTTGCAGGAGCTCCAGGAAACACTGTTCTAGGGACAGAACTCAACTTCTTTTTAATTCGTTTGTCTATATTGGGTCTTCCAAGTGTCCGCCCAAAAAATAAAATGGAAATTTGAAAAGTAAACAGCACTGAGGGAAACCCGGGGCCACCAGCTGTGTGTTTCTGGTATCTTCTCTGGGAGTGGGTGGGTAGGGGCTTCACTCCCTCTCTCACCCATCCGCGCGGCCTCTTACCGGGACGTCCTCTATGGCATGAGGTAAGGAGTGTATTGGGAGGTCTCCGAGTCCCGAGCCAAGCCCGTGTGGGCCGTGCAGGAGGTCCTCGTGTCGCCGATAGTCCCTTCGAGGATCCAGGCCCGACAGCTGGTGGGGCAGCCCCCGGTGCGTGTGCAGGAGCCCAGACTCCTGGCTCTGCCTCTGGCCGGGCCAGCCCGGATGCTGCGGCTGCGGCTGGGCGTGCAAGGGGTTCAGGCTGTAGGGGTCGTTGACGTGGGAGTAAGGATCTTGCGACTGGGGGTAGATAGGCTGGTAGGGTGGGGGGAAGTAAGGGGGCTGGAAGTCGGCATTGGGGGTGTGGGACAGCGGCGGGGCGCTCGTGTAGGGAGATTGACCTACAGTGCCCAGCTGGGGCAACCGCGCCGTCCCGTTGCTGGTGCCGTCGTGACGGTCCTAGAAGAGAGCAAGAGGAAGGGGAAACAAGAAATCAGACGCCGAGTTGGAGTTCTCCACACTAAATCCACCCGCAGGACTGAGTGGGGAACTGCCCTTTCCTGTCGGCAGGCCGCAGAAAGAAATGAACTCTAAATTGTTCATTTTGGAAAATACCCCAAAAGTGAAATGGGCCCTCCCCAAAACGCGGAGACTGTGCAAATGTGGAGACCTAAGAAACTCTCCTTAGCCTTTTCTTTCAAAGGGGGAAAAGACAGAAAAGGGCCTCGGTATACAGCCTGTTAAGCTGCAGCGTGAAACCTCCCTTAAGCAAAATTAAAATGCCTACTAAATATTAAACAGTAGAAGCGGCCTTTTCTTTTCCTCGGGATTCGAACCTGCCTGCCAGTGCGTTATTGTTTACCCTGTTCCATTTATTTGGAGAAAAAAAAAATCGTACATGCTCAAAGACTATTGGCATTTCATGACTATTTAAATAGAAACATATTTCGTAGAGGGGCTGTAACGAAAGCACACGTTCAAATTACCAGCTTAAAGAAGGTTTTAACTGCAGGTTGGGGGTCTGTCTTTTCCGCTTCCTCAGTTAGGAGCCTTTTTCTCCACAGGGTCGATTTATGATGTGGACGGGGAGAAGGGGACTTCAAGTCAAGGTTTAAAATAGAAAGAGTCGGCCTTATTTGGTTTAAAAGAGAGGGGGTGCACCCCGGAACGGAGGCCCCCGCCCCTTACACCCCAGCCCCAAAGGGCAGAAGAAACGCCTGACTTTATGTTCCTCTATTGCAATTCGCTTGCAAAACAAGCGAGCAGAGTTGGTTACAGGAAACGCGAACCCTTAGAGATTTAGCCCGGGCGGGTAGAGTAGGGGACACACCGGGTTGCGTTTTTCCTGCAAATGGATTAAGCATCAAATGTTGAGCATATCTTGGGAACAAGTGAAGACGCTAGGAATTAAGGATGAACGTGGCGAAAAACACGCCTGGCAAGTAGCGGTGAGGTAGGTCTGCGTGCGGGAGAGGTCGAGCGGGGACGCGGGGTAAAGCATTCTATTTAAATGGAAAAGAGAGAGAAAAGGAAAGAGGGGAATGCAATGGAAAGGGATACCCTGTTGGAAACCTGGGCGTGAAACCCGAGGTCTCCGGCAGCTCCGCAGCACCAGGTTTCCAGAATAGAATTCCTAAAGAAACAGGGATGGGGGTGGGGATGGGACTCACCATAGCTGAAAAACTGTGAACTAACATCTGCGAAGAGTCTGGGGTAACGAGTCAGGGTGGAAAAAAAAAAAAAAAAAAAAAAAGCAAGCCTGGAGAGCCCGGCTGCCCCGCCGCCCGAGTACGCCCCACACAAAAGGCGCCGGGAGCCTAGCGCCACCCAGGACTCCAGTCACCGCGCCGACGCTCCCCCGAGCGCTGGAGCCCGGCTCTGGTCCATCCGAACTTGAACCACCGATTCTAGAGGCGCCTTCAGTTGGTCGAACCCACGGTCTCTATCCTGCCGTGATCGGTTATGATTCAAAGTTCCTTAGAAAATGAAAAGCCCCAAAAAAGGAAAAAGAAAAAGTGTGTGTGTGTCTCTGTGTGTGTGCGTGTTCCTTAATCCGTGTCTCCCCCTCTTTTCTTAGCGGCGGCTTCGCTTGAGCTTCTAATAACCGCGCTGGGCAGCGTTCCTGGAGCCTCCTAATAGCAGATATTCATGACTATTAATATTACACGAATACTTAATAAGGGAAGAATGCCTGGAAATCGAGCGTGAAGCGGAGAGGCAACTCGCGCCGGAGCCGGCTCTCAATGCAGTCCATTGACGGGAGCCTCAGTGTAGCAAATCGGAGGTGGGGAGCGGGAGCGCGAGAGACAAAAAGCGGGCGAGAGAGGGAGCGGGCGAGCGCGCGGGGGGCCGCCGCGCGGCGTCTGGCGAATCACAGGGAAGGGGCAACATTTTAAAAGGTTGCAGGGCATGCAAAAGTGAAAGAGAAAGAGGGAGAGAGGGAGACGGAGGGAGAGAGCGCAGAGAGGGAGAATGTGTCTGCTTGCGTGTGTGAGAAAGAAAGTGTGGGCGAGGGAGAGGAACCCGGGGTGGGAAGAGGGGAGGGAAGGAGGGAGAACCCGAGAGGAGGGAGGAAAAGAGGGAGGGAGGGAGGAGGGGGCCGAGTTGGAGCGCACGGAGGGGGGAGGCCGCGGGGGAGGAGGAGGGGGAGAGGAAGCGAGAGAGGACAATCGGACCTAAAAGGCTGGGGCAGACCTCGGGATACCGTAGGGGCCGTGCGTTGCGGACAGGAGCTGCCAGGGACCGAGTCCAGGCGTTCATCGGGCTCTCGGCACCGGAGGTGCTTCCCCGCCCTCTCCGGCCGCGGGCTCCTCCACTCCTCAGCCGGGCCTGAGACCTGGGATTCGGCTGCCCGCTGCCTCTCGGGTCCTCCATGGCCCGGTGCCCCGCTCCACACTGGCCCTCGTCTCCGCGCGAGCTTCCCGCGGACACCCGCGCCGTGAGCTCTGCAGCAGTTGCTGCCCCGCCCTCGGCTCTCCAGCGCTGGGGCTAGGAGACCGGAGCCGGGACGCGGCCCGCTGAGCGCAGAGACGCGAGGCGGCCCAGCCCGGGCGCCGTTGGCACGGGCTCCCAGCTCCCGGCTCAAACCCGTCGGACTGGCTGGGCCACTCCCGCCCGACGCCCCCCCGGATGACACGGCTCGCTCTCTCCCAGCGCGGCAAGGCTGCCAGTCTGCCCGTCGGGTTGTCAGAACAAGCGGCACCTCGCCTCCTGCGTGTCCCTGCAGAGCCCCGACATAATTAGACAGCCCCAAGCCGGCTCGGAAACCCGAAATCCCTGCCCCGGCACTCTCCCACCGCAGTCAAAGTTGATGAAACAGCCTTCACTCTATTCTCTTACTCGTCTTGTTTCTGATCTTTTCTTTCTTTTTTACCTCACGCACACACATTCACACGCGCCCCCACAGAGTCCCTCTCTCGAGGTCTGAGGTCACTGCCTCCCACCTAGGTCCCATAGGTACCTAGCGCCGCGCGAAAGTTCGGACCCGGCTCTCGGAGCTGGATTTCGGCCTCCGGGAAAGTGAATGCCTGAGCCTCCGGCCGCAGCACAGACCAGGGCAATAAACCCTGGCAGACTTAGGGACTGAGTTTCACCTCGACTAGCTCGCAAAGGGCCCCCCGCCCTGAAAACAAAGCAGCCGGTCTGACGTGGTGTGTTTGCGCCGCGCTCCGCACACGACAGGAGCCCCCAGAGAAGCGCTTTACCCCGCGGGATGTCACCCCGTGCTCCACAGGGAGAGGACGAAAAGGGAGGGCCCGGGAAAGATTTAAAATACAGGAAGAACTGGGGAGGGAACAGTGACACACGTTCACATAAACCCAGGTTCTGATTTTAAGTGAAGACAAAACCCCTGCCACTGCGCCCTCACAGACTTCCATGCCTGACATTCCCAGCTCCAAATGCCAAAAAGAAAGAAAAGAAAAAATGCAAAAGTTGGGACTGCCACCTATTTAGTTAGATAATCTCCAACGTGGTCCCCTTCACCTTCCCCTCCCGTGACTCATCGACTCATTTCAGCGGGGGTTGTGAGGGAGGTTGGGGCAGCGGCCACCAGGCCCGGTCCCAGCGCCTCCCGCGGGCGGACGGGCGGTGCTGAGACTTCCCCGGCTGCCCCAAGAAGCCGAGTTCTGGGGACCCTGGGTTTTCAAATGGGCTCCCTTGCGGCGCGCTCTATCGGCCCGGCGGGCTCCCGGCACCGGAGGTCGCGTGCAGCCCCGCCAGGATTCCCACGGTCACACAGTCAAGTGCTGGGCGGCTGCAGGGGCGAATGCTTAGAAACCCGGCAGCCAGCAGGCTCCGTGTGGTTCACTCCTCCACCCCCAACGCAGAGATGCGCCGACCAAGCAGCTTAGAGAGAGAAGCGGCTTAGAACTTCTTGAATAACATAGAGTACCTGGAGCGGGCCCGATAGCGATTGGGAGATGAGTGCTCTCAGATTAAACCCGCTAACTGGGAGATGCAACCCAGCTCAGAGTCAAGTTTGCGGGCCCCTTATCCAAATAGAAATGAGCCTTTTAAGAATGGGGGGGAGGGGCGGGGAAGTAAGGAAAAATAAATAAATAAATAAATAAATAAATAAATAAATAAAAGAAGGAATATTAAGAGTCAGAGAGGAAGTTAAAGAGGGAAAGGGGTTTTTTCTTTCCATTCTCTTCCTGGTGACTTGGGCCCTCAGAATCTCGCTGGTGAGACACGCAGAGTGCACAGGCGCGTGCCCAATCGCCAGCAATTGCTTCAAAAAACCATGCTTGTCTCTTCTCTCTACTCTTAGGCACAGCCAATACTGATCAGAAAAAAAGAGGGGAAAGTGAGATACAGGGTTCGAAGGAGGGAAATGAAAAAGGGAGCGTCCACATCCTCCCTCTCCAGCCTCTCCCCTGCGTTCATCCGGCAAATCCGAGAGGCGGGCGCTGCGCTGGGGAAAGTTTGTCCCACCCGCGTTTCTCAGCTGGCTACAAGCAGAGGAGGTGCGAGAAGGTAGAGCTCTGAGCCTGAGGCCGCAAGAATAACTGAGCCAGCGCCGCGCTTACCTCGCAGTCCTCGTACTTGATATTATCCGTCAGTTTCCAAAGCATTTTCATGGATCGGCGTGAACGGATTTGCCCCCTCTCCGCCTTGCACCCAAGTGGAGCTACTCTCTGGGTAAGCGCAAAGTGCCGGCTGCGACGGTGAGCGGAGGAGGAGGAGGAGGGAGAGGAGGAGGAGGAGGGCAAAAAGGAGGAGGAGGAGGGTGAGGAGGAGGCGAGAAGGAAAAGAGCTCCCGTGTGCGCTCGGAGATCTCCCTCTAATGGTAGAAACTTTTCCCTTTTTCCAGCTCTTTACCAACCGCCTAATCGCCTCATTAGCATATCAACAATAGTCCAATTACTCGCCAGCATCACAATCTGCCGCCGGCCGCTCCGACCCAGGTATAAAGGCCTCTCCGTGCTGCGAACTTGCTCCTAGAGCGCGCGCCTGCCTGAGAGCCGAGTGAAATCTTCCCTGAGTCCCACCGCACGCCCCCTCCCCCATTCCTCCCCCACTCCCCTTCCTCTCCGTCCCCTCGCGGGAGATGCCCTGAGCAAAGGCCGGACACTGCTCAAGGGCCAAGCAGCCGCGCCTGAGGCCTGGCGCTCAGCACCTATCTCCCACTCCTGCTGCCACTAACGGCACTGTCCTTTCGGCCCTGTCCAATTTTATTGAAATTATTATCCCTTTCGCAATTAAATACAACCACCAAACCAAGACCGGCGAAGTCACTCCAGGATTTTTGCCCAACGAGAGATCGCCTCTGTTCGGGGAAGCCACCACTTCGGGCCTCAGGGACTTCGGAATTTTATTGGCTTTGAGCTTTCCCCCCAGGTTGGAGATTTTGCCAAAAGGCTCCAGTCGCTCGGCTAGGGCTGCGATCCTTTAATTGCCGCGTGTAAAGTAAAAAATTGTACCCTGAAAAGGTTACTTAACAGCCCCAGGGGTTAAATGATTTTCCTCTCGTTCGTATGAAGCTAGGGCCGAGTGATAAATCAATGTGGTGTTCGGGCTAAGGGTTTCCTAGGTGTGATGACAAGAATACAGAACTCCTACGGAGGCTCACAGTCGCTTCTGGAGTTGAGCCGAAACACCGACATGTGTGCTCAGCGTCATGCAAGCATCAAAATAAATCGCTGGAAACCAACTCTTCACTGTGCTAATCTGCTCCAGTTTTCCCAAGATCCCCCTTTTTAATTAAAGCAGGGAGAGTTCCTTCATGATTTGGTGTTGTTACTAACGCGGGCGCGCTCGCGGCGCAGTGCTCGGCTGACGCGGAACCCGAAGGCCAGGCAGCTACCCTCTCATCTAAGTTGGTCAGTCTACATTCTCCCGTTCTACAGAGGGACCTGCTTCCCCATCGGGTTTTTTTATTTTTTCCTTCTGTTATAGCGATTTTTTTTTTTTAAGGAAGAAAGAAAATACAAAGACATTAACTCAAAATACAGAGTAATTTCTCTGGCCAAACTTCCTCATTTATCCTCTAAAAAAAAGTTTCTGTCTCCCACTTGAATACTTCAAACTCCCCAACAGCAGTGGATCTCGCTTCAGAGCTGCTCTACTAACGACCTCTGATTCCATCTGGGCTTGTTTCTTGCAAATCTCCAGGTTTCCCAAGTTTCCACAACGCAGCCTCGAAGTGGGGTAGAGGCTGTTGAAAATTAGGGCATTCCGTAACAGGTGGAAAGAAGGCAAGAGGAAGAGAGTACCCATGCCCCCAAGCCTTTAGAAAGGCAATTCTCCCGGAAGACTGCAGCAAATTTCCCAAACCAGGCAGAGGAGGCCAGAGGTCCCCCCAAAGTTAGGAAAACTAGCGCTAGAATGGAAGTGTTTAGAGCCAGAGGGACTTCCCCACCCCCCACACGCCACAAACCCTGGGTGATGGCCTGCTCCCCTCTCCAACCGTCCCCCGCCCAACACTAGCACAGTCTTAGGGCTAAACCTAGCTCTCGGCTCCCCAACGCACTCTACCCTGGAAAGG
>CM053502.1:72201127-72241691 GCA_028627145.1 Eidolon dupreanum | reverse complement strand
CGAGGGAGCCTTTGAGGTGCAGATTGGGGCCTGAGGGCTCAGCGCCGCCGCCAGTGTTATGGGCACTGAAGAAAGGCCAGGGCAAGCACCTGGGTCTCCTCTGGAGCCAGCCTTGCTGCGTTACTGTGAGCGTTATTACCACGACAAGTCGCTTGATTGCATGTCAATGCTCCAGCCTAGCCGGGACCCCAGGACAGCAGCGCCAGGCTTGGGGTTAGGTGTCGGGGGTCCAGGCCCGTTTTGAGGGCTTGGAGAAGGTGGGGGGAGGGGTTGAGAGCAAGTATTTGTGTGAGAGACAGAGACAGAGAAAAGGACGGCGAGGGTCTAGAATGACTATTTTCTACGGTTGTCAGCACCCAGCGTGACCCAGAAGCCCAACTGGCGAAACCTGGAGCATCCCGTCACTCCTCTTCTCAAATCCACAGTGCCTCTACCCAGATCCAGACTTTTAACTGTTTGCCAAACTGTGAGGCGGCAGGAGCCTGGCCCAGGGTTCACTCCTTTTCCCTTCAGGCGGTAATCTCCTTGCTTCGGAACCTTAGTCCGGGCCACCGAAGGCCTAGACCCAGGCCTTGCCTGCGCTCCAAGCACCTTCTCACCACGGAGGAATTTTGCAGCAAAGTTTTTCCAGCTTGGGAAGGAAACCCCAAAAACCTCCGCCAAAGAACTCCCCCAATCTTCACTCTCCAGAGAAGAAAATGAAGGGCCCTGAGGCCTACAGGGGAAGGGAGAGAAAGGTGTTCATTCCCAGGACTTGTGTTTGGTGTGGGATTTGTACCCTTAAACCACAAAGTTAGTCTAACTTTGTGGATGAAGTTTCGTTTAGCGAGGTTTAACTCAGGGGATAGATATAAAAGAGCTCACGGTTGGTTAAAAAAGATAAGTACAAGGAAAGAAATATTGCAAGATGACTTCCTTTCCCAGCTGCACGGAATGTACTGAAGACGGGACTTCTCTGAACTTTACTTCTAAAGGCCTAAATCTGAAACAAGACCCGAAAAAACTCACCCCAGAAGTGGAAGGGTCTACTTTGGAAAGTTTGGAAAGTTTGGGGCGTTTGGTTCGAATCAACCCGCAGACTTTTAGACACACAGAACCTCGCCCTAACCAGGCCACCATTTGCCGGGGCGAAAAGAGGGCCCCGGGGTTCCCATTATGAAATCGGAGACAGGGGAGAGGCTGCTACCCTCACCAACCTGGCTAGAGCCGCCCTAGTTCCCATAGGAGATATGTCTGGAGGTTAGAATGAGAGCGCTAGACGAATGCTTGCGTGGCCGGCTCGGGGTCCGTGGCTCAGGGCGCGCAGGAATCGCTGTCTAGTTGGCCTTGAAGTGCCTGCGGCCTAGCAAGGCCAAGTTTGGCAGGCGTTGGTTTCGGGAAATTTTAGACCTTCTGCTTCATGATCCTCTAATCAACGCCTCCATCCAGTCATGCCCTGTTCGTAGCCCCCCCCAAAAAAACTGTCTCCAGGAAGGGGACTGAGTGAGAATCTAAACTTTGAGCAAACTCTTTTAAGTATTTCACAAAGAACATGCTCACCGTGTGACCATTCCATCCGGGCCCCTTTCCATTCTCCACACCACCTAGGTCCCCCAAACTTTGAGGCACAAAGAGAGACAGGTGCACCAGAACCCCACCTCACACACAGCCCTGGAGTCTGGGGCAAGATCGAAGGAAGGGTGATCAGGAAACCCTCATCACCGCACACCGCAGCCCCCGCCCTGCACCCTCCCTCCCTCCTGAATTAGTCATCTTCCCCTGTTTCTACTTGGGGTACGGTGACGGCTGTAGTGTAAACCACAAATGACCCTTGGGGCCACTTGTGGAGCGTGCTCCGGACTTTCCCAAGAGCCGGGACCGCGGGCAGCGCACGTTGCCCCCAGCACAGCGGCCGCCGACTGAGCGCGTTTTTCCTATCCATTTTCTCTCCTGGGAACACTCTTGGGCGCTGCCAGGCGCGCCTCACTTACGACTCTCCAGCCCTGGGCCAAGTCTCTTGCTCTCCGCCTCCCCCTCCCCCCTCCCCCGCTCCACCCCCGCCCACCTCGGCCCCAGCCCAGGCAAACCCCCGTACCTGCCAGTCCCCCATTTTGGCAAGTATGGACATCACGGCTCGGCGCTCCTGGCCACCGGTCCCCGCCGGGCATGGGCTGTAGGGCTCGACCGGGCCCGCTCCTTGGAATCGCTTAGGCAAATCCTCCTTTTTTACCTGCTCACTAACATCTCACCTGGTCATAAAGAGTTGGGTTGCTACCTGCCGACGCATGCGCGCTAGCCCAGGAATTCACTCCGCCAGCCCTAGCCCCAGCGCCTCGCGGAGCTGACCTGGGAAGTGATGGATTTATAGCCGCGGCAATCTCGCCATCAGCTCCAGCTTTTCCCAACAGCCCCAACCCGCTTTCCCGGTCAGTCCCTGATCAGGGAACCGAGGCGGACTGCAGTGTGCTGGGCGCGATGCGAATGTGAGTGGCTGCATTTTCGCACTCAAGCAATGGAGACATCTACACTCTCTTCCAAGGTTCTCCCCCTCTTTGAAACTTTGGGGCTTTGGAGAGTCTCTCCTCACCCCCCTCCCCCGGGGATAGGGGGTGGGGGAAGCGCAAGACTCGGAGATAAGGACAGTCAGGATAGGTCCCGCGCACCTGGATGCGTGCAGTGAGGCCGGAGCCCAGCCTCACCTCCCCACTGACCCATGAGGTTCAGAACAGTTCCAGGCCTCGCGGAGCCGAGTCTGCAACCCCCAGGGCTGCTTCAACGTCGGATCTCAGATCAAAAATATTTCTTAGTAGGTGAAGAGGTTCACGATTCTGTTTCATTTCTGGCTTCTAGGTTTAGACTCCTCCCACCGCAGAGGGCCAAACACACACGCGCACACGCACATACACACACACACACTTGCACACTCATACACTTATCCTTTTATTTAAGGTCCCCCCTCTCTTTCTACTTTCATAATTTCCCGCCCCTCCTCCACTCCCCTATGGCTTCCCAGCTCTTTATCTTTTCTACTAAAAACTTTTGAAAGGGAGAATGGGGGCGTTGGTGGTTCTGGGATGGGCAACTGAGGTTTGGTCTGGGGTTTGCTTTCCCATGGCAGATAAAATCACTGAAGTGATTTCACCGCTGCTTCTAATTAGAAGGGAGCTTTAAAAGAAGCCACAGGATTTGGGGCTCCCGAGGAGCTCACCTCCCAGGCAGGAACCACACCTGGCTGGGAGGCAGACAGGGTGAGGAGCTTAGCCTCAGGCCGCGCTGGTCGCTCGACCGTGCTAGCTCCATCTCAGCAGCCACGAGATCCGACTGTCCAGGGCTTGGGCCTGGGACAGCTGAAACAGGCCCAGTTACCCTCCCGGGCTGCCATTGCAGGGACTTAGGCATGAATAAATAACCGGATTCAAATCATCTTCTCTGACATGTCAGGCAAATGTGTGTAAAAGGGTCAGCTCGGCGCTGAGTGATTTGTCCCCACACCAAGATCTTCCCTTTCTAACCCTGTGTTCCTGCCTCCATCCCTGGTGGCTGGCCCACATGGCCTTACTCCCTCCTGGCGTTTCCATGGATGGTGTGATGGTGTCTCTCTGAGGAGTCGCGTGTGGCCTAAGCATTTTAATTGTCCCTGGGCTGAGGGACTTTCATCTCGGTGCCGATTCTCTTGTTGATTTGAAACTTTCTTGGATCTGCATTAGAACCTTCCTCAACAAGTTTGGCTTTTGTTTGTGTGTTTTTTTAATTACTAGAATTTGAAATAATTAAAATCACGGCGTTTTTAACTCATAAGCGTCTACACTTCACTTCCCCGCTTTTTCCAGACTGTTGAAATAGGTTTGTGAAATTCCAATTCTTCAAAGTTCGAGAAGTTCACTGAGTATACTCCTGTAGTTCTTAGAGATTCCGGCTGGGGGCGCTGTGTTCTCTTAAAAATGAGCACTGTTTCAGGCCCAGGCAGCCTGACTTCTCCTGCGCGCTTGGTGGAACAAGAGTTGGAGAGATCTGGAACCCGGCTGCCTGGGCCAGGCCATGGGGAAGAATGCGCGGGCGTGTGCAAGGGCCGGGTGGGACGCGAAGAGTGCCATCTCCAACTTCGGTACATTTTTTTTTTTTTTTTTTTTTTGATGGCGGGTAGTGTGCGGGGAAAGAAGAGGCAAAGCTGCCAGTGTGATTAACTGTGAAACCAAGTCGCGCTCAGGCTTGAATGGAAGTGGACAGGAAGATTTGAAAGCGAAGCAGCCCAAGCCTTGGGCATGAGGGCCCTCGGTGTCTGCTTAGATTTCTAGGAGCAGGGGCCAGGTGGGGACTTGGGGAGGGGAAAGAAGGGAGGTTGGACTCCAGGAATCCAAGAGCAGTCACAAGCTAGGATTGAGCTTTCAAGTTTGACCACTTAGGGTCCAAACTTGGCTGTCATTTATATTTATGGGCTGAGTGGTCGAGGGTTAGTTCCCGGACTTGTATGAACCTTCAGCTGCTCATTTGTAAAATGAATAATTTGTTGTGAGAATTCACTAGGAGAATGTGCACAAAGTTCTTAGCACAGCACCTGGTCCACCTTGTGCTGTCAAGAAAGGCTTCCTGATCAAGGACATCTACTCCGCCCATGCCACACTCCCACCCAAGACTGGTTCAGTTGCAGATAATGTCAACCCCACCGCAGCTAGGGATTGGGTCAAGTGCACCTCTCACTACTCCATCCTCAGAACCCTTATCTTTACAGGTGTGAGCCCTTCCCTGTACTCCCCAGACGCATGCTTCACCCCTCAGGGCCCATCCTCACCTTGACCTCCTCCCTAGTTCCACCAACCTCACACTGCCTTCTCCAGGAGGCAATGGGAGGGAGAAGAGGTGAAGGGACTGATGCTTCCCAGCTTCATCCCGTGTCCAGGCGACAGTCAGCCACCCTAGCAAGCCAGCTGTGTCCAGTGCCAGGGTAGGCCCAAGGCCACTGACTGCTTTTGGCACCCGTTTCAGCACGCAAACAGTCTCCAGAACTGTGGCATCTGGCCTCTTTTGAATCAGAGAAAACTGTGGCTTTTTTTAAAAAAACAGGTTAGCAGAGGGAGAACAAGCAGGAATTCTCCATACAACACACACAAACACAAAGCAGGTTACACAGCTAACTGGTCTTTGGATTCTTGACCCAGTAGCAAATTATTTCTGCGCACTGCTGGGTGCACACAACCTGAGCAGCAAGAAGGAGCTGGATGACTTGGTGTCAGATTGTGAGGTGCTCCCAGCTTCAGGTAATGCCTAGCTCAGACTCTCCAAAGCCCCTGGTCTCCAAGAATATTTGGATGGAATATACTCCTACCCAGTAAACTCCCCTCCTAGCTTCATCAGTCCCCAAGTTGTGGTGGGAAAAGTCTTTCCGTTAGGGTAAAGCTCTGCTGGAATCACATTCACCCCAGCTCGGAACCTCCAAAACTTTTCCTCCACCTTTTTATTCATCAGCAAGTGCCAAACTCGCAGCACTTTGTTTGAGGCTCCTTAAGACACTTGGAAATCTATACTTGAGCCTGAGCAATGGGTTAATTTGAAAGTTCACTCCTGTGGTGGCCTGGGCTTTGCTTTTTCCCTTCGAGGAGTCAGGGTGATTAGGATAGGTTGAGTGACAGCCTCTCACTCAACTCAGCCTCTTCCCCTGCAGAGGGTCATCTTCCTTGCCGTGGGGCCTGAGAGAGACTAAGTAAACTCGCGGCAGGAAGGGAGAAGGTTGGATCACTCAGGGGAAAAGGTGAGTGTTGTTGAGCAATGTCTTGCCAGCCAGGACCTGAAGCCCTCACCTGGAGTGATCCCACAAGCACACAAAAGCCCCCTGATTCTCTAACTGGATTAGGGCAAAGGAATAGAGTTACAGCAACCTCAGAAGAAAGAAGCCAAACCTCTTACCAAAGGTGCTCAGGGAAAGTGCAGAAGGGAAGCCCCACGACCCTGACGTGTGTCCACCGGCGCCTCCCAGGCACGCTCTTTCAACTGGGAGTTCTTGGAGCACTGAGTACAGAAGGCCCGAGGTGTGCAGCAAGCTGGGAGGCCCAGGGGCCGAAAACCTAGAGATGCGCCGGAGGCCGGAGAACCGCGACCCGTCTCGTTGCGCCCGCTCCACGCGCGGCCCGGGTCTCTCACGGCCTCAGGCGACAGGTGCAGCCGCAGCCTCCGCCGCCCGCTGTGCCAGGGCAGCCGCCGCGCAGTGGTGCGGAACCACTATCGGAACGAGTTTGCGCTTCTGTTTACAAAGCAATCCTGCCATCAAAAGAGGAGCAAAATCACCACTTATCACACCCTGTCATAAAGTAATCTGCCCCGGAGGAAAACCCTAGGTAAGAACCTCGCGGAGTTGTTGGTGGGGTGGGGTAGGGGGGAAGTGGGACTCTCCTAACTCTCTTTCAGAGTAAATCGCTTGAACACGACGCGCCCCTCCATACCCGGGAAAGACAGGGTAGCCGGAACGCTGGCGCCCGGGTATAACCGGGGGACCAGCTTAGGACTGGGCCCCGCAAAGCGCCAAATCCCTCTCGGCTTTCTGAGATCCACCCATCTACAGCTCCCGACTCCGCGATGTCTTCTTTTCTAGTGTCTTCGAAGACACTCCAACCCCTCCCCATCCCCACTACCACCCCCCAAAATATAGATGCACAGAGAAGGAGAAAAGTGAGTTCTTGGAAAATGAAAGGTCTCTTTTGATTTCTTTCTCCGCAGGAGCACTGCAGGGCCCAAAGGACAGTCTTCAGAAATTCCTAACCAGTGGAGGAAGATTTCTCGCACGCACTTGTTCCTGGAGGGGGGAGGTGTTAAGGACAAGCGGGGCAGTACCTGCCAAATGGCTAAGAAATGGAGGAAAGGCAGAAGTCCTAGGAAGTTACAAGCAATCTCTGTGAAGCCCCAGCCCCTTCTGGTTATCTCTGTCTTTGTCCTGGCTTGTCCAGAGTGAGGTGAGAAATCCTTAAGGCAGAGGAAGCCATGCACAGCCTGGTGCTTCTGGGAAGCTCCTCTGGGGTGCAGGTGCCTTTGTTGTTCTTGGAAAGAAGGAAGAGAACATGCTTTCCCACCATCACCTCTCTCATCCCCCCTCCTCAATTTCCCTTCGAATGTCTGTTGTGAAGAACTTTCTAGTCTTTGTATCACTAGTTCACCACTTAATGTAACCAGAGTTATATTTTGTGCATGAGCCAACCTGGACATCCAATACTGTTCCCTCCCACCCCCACTACCACTCTTCTAGCCAAGGGTAAATTTCCCCTGCAGCTGATGTTATTGCAGCAGGTCAGCATTTAATGAATTTGTATGCAAGTGCTTGAGATCCAGCCTGGACTGAGGACTCTTGGTCTCCAGAACTCCAACCTGAGAAAGTTCACGATCACTAACCCTAAGAGACTACTGATGAGATAGCCTGAGCTGGGATGGTTGAAGAGGCTTCCATACAGGGCAGACAAAATCATCAATGTTAAATTATTATTATTATTATTATTATTATTATTATTTGCAGTTTTTTTAAGCCTTGGGGGAAATGTTTCAGCCTTTTTAATTCTTGTATGATTGATGAAAGCAGTGTGTCAACATCATGCCTGTATCACTGTGCAAAACATCTGTGAGAGTTTTTCTTTTCCAAAGACTGGGGAGCTAGATCCAAAGCCAGCAGAATCACCAAAAGCAGAATGGGAGAAGGTTTTTGTCTCTTCGCCTCACAAAAGTTGTCTTAGGGCAATGGATGGCTGGTGGCAGTGGCATTCAAACTTTGCTGTATATTAGAATCATCTAAAGAGTTTTAAAATCTCAATGCCCAAGTGGACCCAAACATAAATATTTTAAAAAGTATCCCAGGTAATAATGTGTGCCCAAATTTGAGAACCAATGGCTTAGGGCAGCATTTCTCAAAGTGTGGTCCAAGTACCAGAAAGATCAACGTCACCTAGAAATTTATTAGAAATACAAATTCTCAGGAACTGCATTAGCTCTACTGAAAACTCTGAGGGTGAGGCCCAGCGATCAGTATTTTAACCAGCCGTCATAGCAAGGCTAGTTCACACTCAAATTTGAGAACCACTGACATGGAGAAATGTGTGCCTCTATCTGAGGCAGAGTTTGCGGGTTGGCTTTCTAATCTGCAGCTATTCTTCATCTTTGGACTTGTGAAAAACTTGAGACCTCAGCTTACTTATTCATCCTTTGGGAAAATAGGACGTGTCTCAGTCCTAGGTAAATCTCTCAAGTAAATTGCCCTGCATTAAGAACTAACCAATTTAACAAGTTCAACATCACTGCTACACAGCCTACAAACAGCGTTTCCTCTTCTCTCTCGGTGGCGTTGGTGGTTTTCACGGAATACAGGTTTAAAACCACACCTGGGTTTTACCTGGGTTCTTGGGGCCAGATGTAACTTATACTCAGCTCCTGAGCTCTGGGCTTCTTTTTCTTCCCGAGTCCTCCCTCTCTCTCCCTTCCCAACTCCTTGAACGCTAATTGGCCTCTCAGTCTCACCTGCTCAGGCCAGGTCCTTGGAACTTGTCCTCTGAATCTAAAGTCCGACAACAGCGAATCCTCCAGTCGCCGACTTCTTTCTGCCTTAGAGGAGTGAAATCCCCGCCCTCTGCTCCATCCTACCCGCCAAACACGTAGTGTTAAGTGTGCTGATCAGGAGCTCACCCAG
The DNA here is from genome assembly GCA_028627145.1 of Eidolon dupreanum. Lineage (NCBI taxonomy): Eukaryota > Metazoa > Chordata > Mammalia > Chiroptera > Pteropodidae > Eidolon > Eidolon dupreanum. The sequence goes on along the minus strand of CM053502.1, from coordinate 72,233,056 downwards.
TCGCAGTGCCCTCTCTGACACCCCACCCCTCCGGCTTAGGGCAAATCTGCCACATCTGTCCAGAAAGGGCGCTGGGTTGACTGGGTGGAGCAGCTCGGAGGCCTTTTCCGGGAGCGTGCGGGCGGCCGGGAGGCGGCAGTCCCAGCTACAGTCTCGCACTGCGGGCGAGCGCGCCTAGCCTTTGGGCTGCACACTCAGCGGCCCCTGAGGCCGCGGCCGCGTACTCTCCAGGAGGGTGTATGCCCCGGGTGGGGCCTGGTCACCATTCAAGCTACAAGTGTCTTTCTTTGGAAATGGCGCTATCTGGGCGAACAGGTGGGCGTCGCTTCCAGGAGGCGCGAAACGGTCGTGCGGGCTCCCTAGGGAGCAGCGTGCTCTGACTCCCACAGTCGTCGCCGCCACTTTGCGCTCCGGACCAGGTCCGCTGGGGTGGTGGGGCCGGTACCTTGGGTTGCGGCGGGAGGAGTGGAGTCTGGCTGAGCGTAGTACAGTCCCCGCTGCGCAAGGGCCACTGTCGGGAGGGAGTCCGGCGCCAAGCCGGGCGGGCCAGGGGGCGGAGAGCGGAGGGCTCATTCACATTCAAAATTTAGAGGCTCTAGGAGACAGAGTCTCCTAAATTGATGCAAGTTTCCTGAAAGTCTGGGAGGAATCCTCAAACTTTCTTCATTGCAAAGCCCGGGCTGTCGCTAGGGCTCGGTCTTGGATCCCTTTGCTCAGGCCCTTAAATGTTCGCCCATTTCTCGCTGCCAGGAGGGGTCCAGAGTCGTGGATCTACTTCGACCAGGCTTCGTTTACTTTCAGTTTGTCTTGGTTGACTAGTGGAGGAACAGGCCGTAATGCGTGCTCTGAGATTTTCTCAAGGATTTGTCGTTTTGATTTAGAAATGAAAGTTAAGGCCTTATTAAAAAACGTGGAGATCGCTCGCTTTGACTTTCCTGCCTTGCTCAGGAAAGCTCCTAGTGATGTATGTGCTCAACAGGACTGTACGATTCCAGATTCCACTGCTTTTCCACTCGACCACAGACTTTAAAAGAACAAATCCGTGACACTTCCATGTTTTAATCTCTTGTAATTTCTCAATAATGGAGCCTTACTGCTTTTGCACGTGCTGTTGAAAGGCTGGCTCTACAGTGAAGGTGCTCTTCTGTGCGTATTTTGAGGCCGTACAAGATTATTTTTTCAAAGATCTCGAAATGACAGGTCAGCTACCTCTGGATTTCCAATTACATAATCAAAAATAAAAAAAAAATGCATGTTATCTTGCTTCTCAAGTTTAGAGAGGTTTTTTTTTTTTTGGTCACTTTTTTTTTTTTTTTTTTTCAAACAAAACAATACTTAACATGGCTCTGGAACTTTGAGGAGGCATTGTTCGAATGACATTGTGTTTTTCTGTATTTATTTCAACATGACAAGTTGCATTCAAAATTTAAATTAACAATTTAACAAGGACAGATCAAGTATATGAGGTTTTTAAAAAATTGACATGGCACACATCACTCCATCTGTTTCCAAACTCAAAATGTATTCTTTCTGACTCTTACAATGTAAATTGTACAACCTTTCTAATTAGATAATTTCAGCTCTAATATTGTGGATATAAGAATTACACAATTTTCCTTTGAAGTGTGGTGCTGAGAGGAATGAAAAGAAAGTTTCCCTCCTCCCCCTTGGGAAGTGATTAAAAACAAACACCAGAATCTAACAATTTATACCACATAATTTCCTTTCTGACTTGACTCTCCCCTTTGAAAATTACTATTGAAAATACCAAAGTTACAGGATAGTAGGTTAACTGTGGTCTTCAGTTTAAATATTTTATTTCTAATTTTTAAAAACATGTTTTTATTTGTCTCAGGAACTTTTAAAGGCAAAATTGTCTAATACACTTAATTGTACAAACACTCGTTCAATAGCATTTGACTGCCTTCAATTTCCAGTTATCTTAAAATTTTTTAATTTTAAAATTGCAACTTGAATGAACCTCTCAAGTGTACTGAATAAAGGATAAATACCTAAAAATTGTTTAAATACATATTTTCTCTTTTCATTTTTGTAACATTCAACCATTATATAGAACCATTAGCAACCATTACAGAAAATTCAGGTTAAGTAAAACGTGAAAAATACACACCCAGTTTACATATTCTTATAGCCTTCTTATATTAACACAACTCCCAGTTCCGACATATGACAAGATTTTTAACCTTTTTTTCTCTTATTTTTACTACTAGCAAGAGATGCTAACAACTAAAACTTCTTCAAACAATAGGATTTCCTTGGCCTTGACAGTTCTCCTGTGTCCCAATGCCAACACTAGACAGGAAAAATCTTACTTGTTATATTCAATAGCAGCCTGGCTCAAACTTCCCAAAGAGAGAGAAATTGGTGTGCTTTCCACAGTTTTATCTTGAGGAATAAACAGTAGGGATCAAAGAATTTTAGAGCCTTAGCACTCTCATCATAATGTCCCTCACCACAAGTTTGTATTCCCATCCCAGCCCTACTCAGTTTTTAAGTGCCCAGGCTGGTGGCCTTCCCCTCGCTACACCTGTGCTACGCAGAGTTAGTCCACAATACTAGACACTGTGTTCTGGATTGTGCTTGGGATTAAAGGTCCTATTAAAATAACTTTTGACTAAATGTTTGTAACCCTAAAGCATCCAATATGCCATAAAGGGGTTGTAATTAAATATGACCTATGTATCTATTGTTAATTGCAGATAGGAAATGTCCAGTGTTAATAGAAATGACTTTCAAAGCCTGGATTCTGGGTGATGCTAGAGAAATTGCTCTTGGGTTTAATGTTGATATTTCATTGGTGACTGTTTCCCATGAAAGAATTCAACTGCCACTGAAGGCTACAAGAAAGCCAGAAAATGCAAACTAGTCTGAATATGCCTGCAGATACCTGCCTCTTTAATGTGTCTTCAACATTGTCTGGACACATGCCTGATATTTTATAGCACAAAATTCCAGTACAAGAATTTCACTTTTAGTAACAATTGATAGAAGGAAAGCAGAAATAATCCTTCAGGAATCATTATTTGGGAGTTATTAGCAAAAAAATAAGAAACAACTGACAATAAGAAAACATTAAATGAGTGTGGAAATAGAAAATAAAGGTAACTACCAAAAGAATGTTTTATTTATCAGTAAGCATACCAGTGAAAATGGGTTATAAACTGCTAAAGAAAATATTCAGCAATAAGTTTGCCTTTACTTATTTCAGTCCATGTTACACAAAAATCTCATTAACTTCTACAAGGGTGATGTGGCTCAGTATTAACAAACATTCCGAAGACACACTTCCTATTTATAAGGAGTACTTTTTATAATCTCTTAGTAGTGGAACATTTGGAAGCAAAATTGCATCATAGTGACTACCACTTTCTCTGAAATCTCTAATACCTTTTTGAAGCATATGAATCATAAGCAATCACAGTATCATCAAATAAACAAACAAACAAACAAAAAACCCCAAATCCCCCCTTTTCAAACATTTCCAAATGTGTATATATAGTCTGCACAAGTTAGAACTGGAACTTTTTCTTAAACATTTGCTGCCCCCACGTGTCCCTTTAGAAAACAGTGTTAAAGCTAAATCATGTTTATGTAGCAGCTCTTATACTGCATTTACAGTTTAGATACACAGAACTACAATCAGAGAAACACTAATTATTGTAAGAAAGACAGGGCAGGAGAAAGGTGGAGAAAGGTCTACTTTTGCCACAGATTCCTGATGTAATCTCCAGTAGTTGCATAACTTCTCTGTGCCTTGATCTCTTCAAATATTAAAATAGGTGTCAGGTTGGCAGGAAGGGGAGAGTGTGGGAGCCAGATTTTCTTTAAGTTGCCATCTAATATTTGGTCTCATCTAGTCTAATATTTGGTCATTCTCATTGAAGATAATAAAGCAGAAGTAGGAGAATCTATTTATCTCATTTCTGGCTAAGTTAACTTGGAGGTGCACCAAAAACACATGAATGAATTTCCTGTTTCGCCATTGGAATCTTCTGTCATCTTGACAAACCTGCTTCTCAATGTCTAAGTAGCTCTGAGCCTACGGAGACAAGAAGGAATTTGTTTCCTTTAAAGACCAAAGATTATGCAGTGGATTGCTTGTGACTTTAAAAATGAAAAGCATCTTCAGTGTTTATAGAAGTGTTTATAATATATATCACTAACAGGTGCTTCTACAGCTTTGACTAGTTCTTAAATCTTCTCTGTAATGCCATGAAGGACCTAGAAAAGCCATTCTCTCCTTACTTCTCTGATAACAGAATTCTAATTTTATTGTTATCAGGCAATGGCCTGTTTCAAGAAAGGCCGGGTCCCTCTCTTACCTAAGGGGATGAATCTTGATTCATCTATGAATTAGAGCATTCACCTGTTCTCATCTCTCACTATTTTTTATTCAAAAGTTTTTGTTTTATTCTTATTATTTCTTAATTATCGAGGTATAATTGACATATAACATATTAGTTTCAGATGTACATCATAATAATTGGATATTTGTATATATTATGAAATGATCATAACAAGTGTAGTTAACATCCATCTCCATATATAAAAATTTTTTCCTATGGTGAGAACTTATAAGATATACTCTCTTAGCAACTTCCAAATATGCAATACAGTGTTATTAACTATAGTTGCCACGCTGTACATCGCATCTGCATAACTTATTTTATAACTACAGGCTTGTACCTTTTGACCCCTTTTACTCACCCACTCCATTCTTTGCATCTGGCAACCACCAATCTGTTGTCTACATCCATAAGCTCCAGTTCTGGTTTTGGTTTTGCTTTTTTAGATTCCACGTACAAGTGAAATTGTATGGTATTTGTCTTTCTCTGTCTGACTTATTTCACTCAGCATAATGTCCTCATTGTTCATACTTGTTGTCACAAATGGTAAGATTTCCTTACTTTTTATAGCTGAATAATATTCCATTGTTTGTGTATGTGTGTGTGTGTGTCATTTTTTTTAATTCAGTCATTGATTTATGGACATTTAGGTGGTTTTCATAACTTGGCTATTAGAAATAATGCTATAATGAATAAGGTGGTGCACAGATCTCTTTGAGTTGGTGTTTTGTTTTGTTTTGTTTGTTTTTTTCCTTTGAAGAAATATCCAGAAGTGGAATTGCTGGATCATATGGTAGTTCTAATTTTAATTTTTTCAGGAACCTCCATATGGTTTTCCATAGTGGCTGCACCAATTTACATTTTCACCAATGGTGCACAAGTTTTCCCTTTTCTCCACATCCTTTCCAACACTTGTTAGCTTGTCTTTTTCATAATAGCCATTCTAACCCTTCACTGTTAATTGAAATCTTCCAGGGAGCTCTATAAAAATACTGATGCCCAGGACCTCCTCCAGAGATTCTGGTTAACTGTTCTAAAGTAGGCACACATATTTTAAATTGGGTTTCTCCAACCATGTTCATGGAACTGCTGGGATCTCATGGGATTTTGCTAATATTCTATAAAAACATTTTTTAAATAGGATTTTGTATGGGTATGTATTGTTTACGTAGTAAAATGTGCGAGGATATGTTTTCAGAATGTTATTTCTTTTACTTCTATCTTCAAAGTAAAGCAGCTTATTCATTTGCAGATATAAAATAAGGACTGAAGCAGACGTGACCTACAAGTGGAAAATTTATTATTCGATCTGATAAGATTAAACCTAAAAAGTAAACCTTACAATTCATGTTAACTTAATCCCTAAGCTGTCATAATATATACAACTGTTATTTTTTACTACTATCATTTTTGTGTGATTATTAGTGATATGAACTTTATCACCACTTGCCTTTAATATGTAAATCATTAAAATTTTACCATCATATCAAAGTTTTCTGATTGTTTCTTAACTGTTGTTTAGCTTAAGTGGCAAATGTTTGAAAACTGTATTCAAGTCTGTCACCACTTGATGTACTGTGAAACCCTTTAACTTTTTTCCTTTGAGTCCTATTCTTTGCACATGTGAAATGTTAACACAATAGTATGCACCTAATGCACAGGATTCTAAGTCATACTTAGATTTATGATCCCTACTTTGAATATTTGAATATTATATATTAGTGCTAGAATTTTCATTTGTTAGCTTACTATGCTTGGCAAAATAATATGGTAAGTGACTGTATCATTTGTTGCTTGGAGGAACTGGATTCTAGTCTAGCATTTTTGTATTTTCTGAGAATATCTGTGTGTTAGTAAAACATGCTATTATGTGAATTATATGTATATGTACTCTCATTTAAACGTGCATATGTATACAAGAAGCACTGCTTTTAGCCTGATCACCATCTATTACAACATAAAACTTAAAAATTCAAAGCCCTAAAGGCAAGAAATGCAGCGTTTCAAGTTAACTTAGCTGAATTTTCAAACATTTTCTTCATTACCAAATGGCCTATTATATAACTGAATAGAAAACAGACTTACGATGTAGAAAATATTAATGTGTCCTTATCTAAATAAAGATTCTGTTATTCGACTTATTTCTCTGTACAAGAAACCAATGAATAGAGACTTTACTACCTACTATAACCAGAACTATCTGATAAAATCCATAGATATGATAAATGTCATTAAAACCAGGTATAGAGTGACAGGCATGAAATCACTTTTAGAGCCACAGCTCAATTTGGTGGAGGAGCAAAATGCCAGGCCTAATGGCAGTCCACTCTTCATTACCAGGGTTTTGTCATTGCTAAAATGATTTTCAAATGCCAGTCCCTATTCTCATGCTGTATTCATTCTTTCCAAAGTCATATGCTCTGTTTAAGCACTATACATATCCTTCTAAAACCTGCTGCTGTCACAGGTAGGGTGATGCTCGACTTACAATGTTTTGGAAAGTTCATAGCTTTTCTAAGTAGCATGGGATAAAGGAAAGAGACCCAGACTAGAATTGGAAGAACAGGATTCTAATGTCAGCCTTGCCACAAGCTACCTGTATGTCATTGGGCAAGTTGCTTCATGTCTTCAGGTCCCATTTCCTGACTTGTTAAGCAAGAGTGTCGATCCTGATGGCCTCTGAGGACTGTTCTAGCGCTAAAAGCTCCTTGAGTCAGATTTATATATCTTTCTGTCAGCTGAGTTCCAAAACAACAGCCTAGAAGCAATGATTCTAGAAATGAAATACACAACTAAGAAATCACAAGTCACAAGACATTGTAATGTATTTCGTCACCTTCAGATGGAACTTAAGTAAACGATTTGATACATATGAGAGTCAATCCTAATTTTAGGTTTATCATTATTAGGCAAAGCATTTTCACTCGCTCTGTTCCCTAACTTATAAAATCTAGATAAGTTCTGTCTGACATGGAGATAATATACCATTTAACCACATTATTGACTTCTTTGAAGAGAGAGATATAAACACAAGCCAATAATATTCAGAGATATCATAAAAATTATGACATTTCCTTAAGGGAACTGATTCATACAACCCTATGAATGGATTATATACAATAATCTTTATAGGCAAGTCTGCTGTTGCATTTTCTAAAAAAACAGGATTAGTCTTACAGTGCTCTTCCTTGTCTACAAAATTCTCTAAGCATGTAAGAATACTGCATTTGGATATGTGAACGCACAAAAGTCAGATAAAGAATACATTTATTTTAGTTTTAGATACCTGGGCCCAGAAAGCCACAAGAAGCCAGCCAATCCTTCCTTTTGCCATGGTAAATATCACCAACAAATTTAGAAACTGTCCTATTTTCCAATGTCTCCAGATATTTGGTGGTGGTTCTTTATAACATATTGCAATACTCAAGAATTTCCAATGTCTGGTAATTTTTTTTAAATTCAATCTAATCCTTCATATAGTGGTTTACATCTAATTTTTCTTGTTTTCTCTGTGTGAGATCTAGAGAGCTGTTGAGAATTCTTCTTTGCACAATAACTTTTCTCATTCTTAGTCATTATCTCTATGTGAGGCAACATGATATGGTACTTTCAATTATTCAGCATATACTCGTTGAGCATCTTCCATGTGCCTTGTACTGTTCTAGCTTTGGGAACCAGAACAGTGAAAATAAAAGACAAACATCCCTGCCTTTGTGGAGTTTATATTCTAGAGTGGAGAAAATCGGCAATAAACAAGACAATTAAGTTGACTATTTAGTGTATTACATAACCATGAATTAATGGAAAGAGAACTACAAATAGAGAAAGGGAGTTAGGAAGAAATGAAAGAGTATGTGATTTGCAATTTACATAGGGATGCCCCCAAGGATAAGATGACATCTGTATCACTGGGGAAATATTCCTGGCAAAGAAATCAGCAAGTGAAAAGGCCCTGAGGCAGAAACATGACTGGCTTAGACGGTTGGAATAAGCGAGCAAAGGAGAGTAGTAACAGATCAGGCTAGAGAGAAACTGAGGAATAGCGAGGGTCTGGGGGCTAGAGGTGCTTGTGGTGCAGGGCCTCGTGAGCCATTATAAAGACCTTAGCTTTTACTCTGAAGCAGAGGAGAGCCTTTGGAGGGGTTTGAGACAAAGAATTACATGATCTGATTCATATTTTAACAGGGATACCTTGGCTGCTGTGTCACTCTAGATGGATAGTGGAGGCAGGAAAACCAGTTTGGAGGCTGTAGCAATTACCATAAGACTGGTTGAGATCACTCGGGGAGTGTGTGCAGATAAACAGGGAAAGAGGCCCAAGACTGAGCCCTGGGGTTGAGTCAAGGAGATTCAGGGACACCAACAAAGCCCACAGGAGAGGAATAGCCAAAGAGGTAAGAAGAAAACCATTGAGCATGGACTCTGGATGCCAAATTTTCAGAAGACGACTGAATGCCTCAGTCAAATGCTGCTGATAGGTTGAGCATAATAAAAACAGAAAGTAGACCCTTGACTGTAGCCTCTTAGTCTGTGGTGAAACCAGCAAGGACATTGTAGTCAGGGAGCTCCAACAATTATAGCCATTCACTGGATACTGTTAAGCAATGTACTCCTTTGACTCCTATTTCTTCTTGGTAAAATAGGTATAATAATTCCTACTTCAGGGTGGTAAGAACTTAAAGATATAATGTTAGAGAAGCCTATATTAGTGGCCTTGAGCTGCCATACAGAATACCACAGACTGGGTGGCTTAAATAACAGGATTTTTTTCCCCCTCGCAGTCCTAGAGGCTAGAGGTCCAAGATCAAAGTGCCATTGTGATTGGTTTCTGATGAGGACTCTGCTCCTGACTTGTAGACTCCTACTTTATCGTTGTGTCCTCATGTGGCCTTTCTTCTGTGTGCCCCCAGGGGGAGGGAGAGAGAGAGAGAGAGAGAGAGAGAGAGAGAGAGAGAGAGAGAGAGAGAGAGAGATCTTCTTTTTATTATATAGAGACCAGTCCTAGTGGATTACAGCCCTATACCTATGACCTCATTTAACCTTATTTTCCTAAAGACCCTATCTATGAATGCAGTTACACTGGGGGAAAGGGCCTCAACATATGAATTTTGGGTGGTCCATAACAAAGACCTTAGCACTTGTTAGTGCTCAGTAATGTTAATATTGTTTATGTTACCATTCGAGTGTTTTTCTTATTTTTACAATTTAGGGCATAAAATATAAGAAAAAAAAAACCACTTTCAATTCTTATTTAGAAATTAAAAAAAACATATCTAACTTTCCCAACAAAGTTTAGTGTCTTAAATTTTAAGTAAAAAGTTGACTAATACTGCCATCTACTGGAATTTTGTTTGAAGCTCGTTTGTTGGACAACACCCTTTGTCAATACCATGTATTGCTATGCTTATTTTTCTCTTTCTACTGAGTGTAAAATTGGATGACTTTTTCATCTTAACCTCTCTAAGAGTATTATAAGAAACACATAAATATTCTAACATGATAAATTTGATCTTTTCCTACTTCCAGGACCCATTCTCAGTTTGACGAAGGTAAGTTGTGTACAGGAAGGTATAGATGGAAAACCTCTGCTTCTGGAGACAACTAAAAATCTCATTTATATTAGGTTTATTTTTATTCTCAATGATAACATTGGGTGTTCTGGCCTACTTAATCCACGAACAAAGAGAGCTAATCTTGGGAACCTGGTAGTGGACAAGGAGGTTTTAGGTCTTAAACTGACACGTGTTCACCTGCTTCTTCTAAGGATCAAGTTCTGATAGTGCATAGTTGGTTTAAAAAGTTGTGTGGCAGGGGCAAGGATGCTCAGCTTCACAAGCGAAATGCCACTTGCATGGTAATGTGGTACCTTGATAATGCTGTTGTTGAGGGTTATCATAAATCAGCATTCTCTGTCTTCACTGGGAAGAATGTAAGATGGTGTGGCCTCTATGTGAATTTTATCTGAACAAATATGCGGATACCCTTTAACTTCGCATCCTACTGGTAGGAATTTTCCCTACAGATGTAGTTGCAAGTGTATAAAATGATGGATAGATATAGGGTATCATTTTTCTTAAAGCAAAGATTGGAAACAATCTAAACGTTATCAATAAGACACTTTAAATAAATTTGTTACAGTCATATAAAGGAATACCACATTGAAAAGAATGAGGCAATTCTCTATGCACTGAAAAGAATGAATTTCTGAGATATATTCTTAAGGAAAGAAGCAAGGTACTGAGCACTGTACAGGGTATACACTTTTGTTAAGAATTGTGTTTTCTTGCAGGTGATAGTAATTTCATAACAGTGGCTTTAGTTGGTCTTCTTGCCTATAAAAGAAAAGTCAGATATGGGAAGGTCATGTCTTGTAAGGGGACTCCATGATCTACTAGACCCAGCTTTCTTTATCTTGTTCTGCCGTCTCAAGTGGGTTCTTTCATGGTTCAAGAAGGCTGATCGAACTCTAGTCGGCAAGTATACAAACCAGCCAGCAGAAAGGAGAAAGATTTTTAAGAAGTGTCATATATACTTTGGCTTTCTTTCAGGATCCAAAAATTAGTTACATAGCCAATATAATTAGCGAAAAGAAAGGCCATGAAATTCATTTTTTTAGCTAAACAGCAATGAGCAACCACTAATAAATTTGGGGTGCTCTTTTAAGAAGAGTGGAGAAGGGCTGTTGGGATAGGCAATTTGCAGTTTCTGCCATGGTATGCTAACATTCATGTAGTGGGGAGGAGACGTGAATTTTATATTATATATATCTTTGTTTGGAAAAGCTTGGAATACCTAGAAATACACAAGTACCTAGTAGCAATATTGTTTTTGCAAAGAACTGGATGACTGAGAGAAAAACAAAAAAAGAGACCATTTTTACAACTTAATATTTTGTATCTTTTGGATTTTATAATATGTCCATGTATTTTCTAGAGAAAAAAAATTAATGGGAAAAGGTGTTAACTAGCTATTGTAGTCATCACATTGCAATACATAAATGTATCAAACCAATGCGTTGTACATCTCAAACTTACACAATGTTACATGCCAATTATATCTCAATAAAAAGGGAAACTTTCGACTGAGATTATATACCTGAATCTGTTTTGCTAGCTAAAAGTTCCTAGAAGGAATAAAATGGAGGTGAGGGGTGAAATCTCTATATTGGAGGAAAAGACCTGGAGAAATATGAGTTGTGTTTTCATTATGCCCACTGGGAGAAAAGAGCTAAAATCTGATTTCAGGTTGATTCACATGGCTATGGTTAGAGCATGTGTTTCTTAGCTGAGATGAGAGGTGAGAAGAGTTTGCAAGAATAGAGTGAAAATAAAAACTCGGTGGGTGAAAATAAAATATTTGTTCTTCAGCACCATTAGCTTTTCCTTTGTTATGTCTGCACTGTGACACCTATACCAACAATTTTACAATGAAAAACACACATTCAAACATTGGAATCAGGCACCCTGGACAAAAATGCTCCAATCCGTTGAACATATTAGCATGCTTAAATCTTCTTTTCTCAAAGAGGAAGATCTGGGGAGCTTGAGATGTGTGCCCAGTATATCAGCTCAGTAAGAGAAAGATCTTCAATCGAGGGGGCCCTGTGGGCAAGTGGATCATGTGAGTGAATGGCAGCTTACTGGACTGTGCCTGGACGAGCCTGTTGCTCCACCTGCTTGTCAATGCCTGAAATTCCTTTAACTCAAGATAAAACTTCTCATTCCTCAATTTAGAGATAAACCTTAAAATCTGAGCCAAAATGGCAAGCCGCAGAATACCAGAGCGGCTGACATGAGGCAGTCAGAGTGCTCCTGTCACCACCGAGAGGGAAAGGGAGCATGGAGTATGGGGAGCACAACGTAGAATGTTATCACAGAGCGGGGGTATTTCTGAAGTGATGTGGAAGACAATTAGCCTGAGGCCCTGAGGTAAATACACTCTTTTTAAAAGGAAACTTCTAAAACCTAGGGCTGAGAGGCATTTGGGGGACAGGTGGCTGTGCTAAGGAAAGATAGAACTACATTCCATTTCTAGAGGAATATCCATTGCCATTGGGTGCAAGTTTAGAAATTTATGTGGTCAAAAAGTACAAACTTTCAGTTATAAAATAAATAAGTCATGGGGATGTAATGTACAACATAGTGACTATAGTTAATAATATAGTTAATAATACTGTATTTCATAGTTTCCAAGAGAATAGATCTTAAAAGTATTCATCTCAAGAAAAAAATATTTGTAACTACCTATGATGATGGGTGATGTTAACTAGACATACTGTGGTGATCATTTCACAATATATACAAATATCAAATCATCACTTTGTACACCTGAAACTAATATAACTTTATACATCAGTTATGTCTTTTAAAAAATGACTTAGAATTAATGAAAAAAGGTGCCCACTAGCAGTGGACAGTGGCTTAAAGAGCTTCCATTAGCCTCTTTAATTCTTTTCTCTCCACTGCTTTATGTAAATAAATATTCACCCCAAGAGTAGAGGGTGTTGAAACATTTAGCATTGATATATCCATATGTTACTGTTTTTTATTAATTTATATATAATAATTTCATGCTTTATTAATTTCAAAATGGATCTTAGAAAGGATTTGGCAGTGTTTTATCAAACTAAACATTTATCTACATTATGACCCAGCAATTTCACTCCTAGGTGTTTACCCAAGGGAAATGAAAGCATATGTCCTCAAAGAAACTTCTTGAAAAACATTCAGAAATTTATTCATAATAGCCCCAAACTGAAAATAGCCCAGCTGTCCATCAATAGGAGAAAGGATAAACTAAATGTGGTAAACTGATACAATGGAATGTTATGTAGCTAAAAAAGGGATGAATTGCTGATGTATGCAGCAATGTAGATAAATTTCAAAAATACTCTTCTAAATGAAAGAAGCCTCATGCAAAAGAGTGTGTGTGTGTATACACACACACACATATACACACATACAAAAGTGTGTGTATACACACACACACACACACACACACACACACACACACATATATGAAATTCTAGAACAAGCAAAACTAGTAACAAAGGTTGCCTCTGGGATGGCAGTAGGGATTGACTGTAAAGGGGGTCTGCAGAAACTTCCTTAAGTGATCTTAATGTATTGTATCTTAACAGGGATTCTCATTGCACAGATATATGGCATTCCTTGTAATACACTGAGTTGGCACACTCAAGAACTGTGTACATTATTGTATGCAAATTTTATCTCAAAGGAAAAAACAGTAAATGGAAACTGAACTCTGACAAATGATATGCATGTTGGAGTATTTGGGAAGAAGTGTATTGCTGCCTGAGACTTACTTTGAAATGCATTAAAAAAAAAAAAAAGATGGATTGGTGGGCAGCTAAAGGGATGGATATATGAGTAAGTAATAAAAGAAGCATAGTAGAATATGAAATGTTGAATCTAGTTGGTGAGCATATGGGTGTTCAATGTAAAATTCCTTTAACTTTTTGGAATGTTTAGGGATTTTACAATAAAATATTGACAAATTAACCTTGAATTAGGAGTTCTAGTAAAGAGCTTGGGCTATACCTTACATATATGTAGGAGGCATTTTAGTAAAATTGGGCTTAGTGGGGCAGGCTGCAAGGAGACCTGTCAGCAACTGTGAGCCTTTCAAGCGCGCTTCAATTATGTGCTAAAGTTGGCACATAACAGAGTCTCAATAAAAGCTTTATAAGCGAATGAAATGAATAAATGAATCAAACATTCCTAAACCTATGACTGTGAACTTTAAATAAAAAGATAATCCTAACATGAATATTACAGAAAACCCCACGAGGGAATATACTTAGACCAAATAATAAATAAATGTCTAAAATTATGAGACATTTTTTAAAATTTATTTTTCAATTACAGTTGACATGTTAGTTTCAGGAGTACAACATAGTGATTAAACATTTATATAACTTTGGAAATGATTACCCTAATAATTCTAGTACCCATCTGACACCATACATAGTTATTACAATATTCTTGACTATTTTCCTTATGCTGTACTTTATATCTCTATGACTATTTTTATAATCGGCAATTTTTACATCTTAATTATTTCATCTTTTCCACCCAGCCCCCTAACCTCATTCCCATCTGGCAGTCACCAGTTTATTCTCTGTACCCATGAGTTTATTTCTGTTTTGTTTGTTTATTCTGTTTTTTTTTTTTTATTCCACATGTAAGGAAAACCAAATGGTATTTGTCTCTCTCTATCTGACTTATTTCACTTACTGTAATACCCCTAGGTCCACCCATGTTGTTGCAAATGACAAGATTTTATTTTTTTATGGCTGAGTAATATTACATTATTGATAGGTATGCAGTTATTGACTTGATTGTTTTTTGATTGTTTTTGTACTTCTCTATTTCTTTACTATTCTCTTGTTCTTGTCTTTTGTATGTTGATTACTTTTTATAGTGTTTTGTTTGGTTTCCTTTCTCTTTATTTCCTGTAAATCTCTTAAAGATTTTTGGTTTGTGGTTACCATGAGCTTTATATATATAAAGCTATGTTTATAGTAGTCTATTTTAAGTTGATGGTCACTTTAAGTTTGAACACATTCTAAAATCACTACAATTTTTACTCCCCCCCTGTATGTTTATGTTTTTGTCATTATTTTTTACCTTTTTGTGTGTGTGTATGTTTGTGTATGTCCCTTAATTTATTATTGTAATTACACATCATCTATTTTTGTCTTTTATCTTTTATCTATTTTTGTCTTTTATCTTTTAGCTTTATAGTTGGTTGATCCACTGCTTTTACTGAGTGTTTGCCTTTGTCAGTGAGCATTTTTTCTTTCCTATATTTTCTTATTTATATTTTTGATCTTTTCTTCTTAAAGTAGTCGCTTTAATATTTCTTGTAATACTGATTTAGCGGTGATGAACTCTTTTAGCTTTTTCTTGTCTGCAAAACTCTTTATCTCTCCTTTAATCTTAAATAATAGCCTTGTTGGTAGAGTAATCTTGATTGTAGGTCTTTGACTTTCCTCATTTTGACTATTTCATGCCAATCCCTATGGCCTGTAAAGTTTCTGTTGTGAAATAAGCTGAGAGTCTTATGGAAGCTCTCTTATATGTAACTAACTGCTTCTCTCTTGGTGCTTTTAGGATATTCTCTTTGTCTTTAACCTTTGGCATTTTAATTGTGATGTACCTTGGTGTGAGCCTTGTTGGGTTCATCTTCTTTGGGACTCTGCACTGACTGGTCTTATGTGTCTATTTCCTTCATCGGGTTAAGGAAGTTTTCCATCAGTATTTCTTCAAATAGGTTTTCAATCTCTTTTTTTCTCTCTTTTCCTTCTGGTATACCTGTGATGTGAAAGTTAGTATACTTAATATTGTCCCAGACATTCCTTAAATCATCCTTATTTTTAAATTTTTTTTTTACTTTTTCTGTTTGGGTGATTTCTGTTACCTTGTCCTCCAGACTGCTGATTTAATCCTCTGCTTCATCTAATCTATTGTTGATTCCCTCTAGTGTATTCTTCATTTCAGTTATTGTATTCTTCAATTCTGACTGGTTCCTTTTTATGTTGTCTGTTTCTTTGTTAAAGTTCTCACTGAGTTCATCTACTCTTCCCCAAGTTCATTGAGCATCCTTATAACCTGTGTGTGAACTCTTCATCTGGTAGATTGCTCGTCTCCGTTTCATTTAGTTCTTTTTCTGGAGTTTTGTCCTATTTTTTTATTCGGGACATGTTTCTTTGTCTCTTCATTTTGGCTGCCTCCCTGTATTTGTTTCTATGTATTAGGTTGACATGTTACATCTCCCAGTCTTGACAGAGTGGCCATATGTAGAACGTGTCCAGTGGGGTCAAGGGCACAGTTTTCCTGGTCACTTGAGCTGGATGCTCCATGGATGTCCCTTGTGTGGGTTGTGTTTGCCCTCTTGTAGTAGTTGGGCTTTGATTGCTTTTGGCATATCAGCAGATGGGGTAGACCCTCAGGTTGACAGGCTATAACGATTGGTTGTGGCTATGGCAGATGAGCTGTTGTGCAGGGGCTGACCCCACAGAGTGGAAGTCACTTTAGTGGGGCTCTAGTGCCAGCCAAGTCCACCCTTTGAGTGTGTCATTTGTGAACTGATTGGGTGGTGCTCTGGCGTGGTCTGAAGCTGGCCACCAGGAGTGTTGAGACTAGAGCCTCTTGGGAGGAGCTCTGGTACAGGCCAAGTTAAGCCACCATTCATGCTGGGCTTGGGTCCATTTGATAGGATCTACAAAGTGAACTGTGGTTAATTGCAACTTGTACTGGGTTTGGGATCCTTTGGTGGGGACCACGATGTGAGCTGAGGCCAGCTACCACTTGTGCTGGGTTCGTGGTTGTTTAACTGAAGCTATGTTCGAAGCCGAGACTGGTTGCTGCTTATGCCAGGCTTGGGGCCACATGATGAGATTTACACTGCAAATTGAGAACAGTAGCCTCTTTTGTCAGGCTTGGGGCCACTTAGCAAGAGCTACAAGATAGACTGAGGCCAGCCACTTCTTGTTTGGCATTTGTGGACCTTTGAGAGATTTTGGGAAAGTCTGCAGTGTGAGCCAAGGCAGGCTGCTTGTGTGGAGGAGCTGCTAGAGGAAGCTTGCACAAAGACAGCAAGTTGGGCAGGTCAGGGTCTCAGGGAATCACCATGGTGAGAAGAATAGTGTTAGCCAGGTTAATGAAGAGCACATTTGGTTCCTAGCTTTGCTGGGTGGGCTGGGTAAGCTGGGTGGGCTCAACAAGGGAGTAATGGTGCCTTCCAGCATGTCCATCCCTGGACAAAGTTGCCCTGACTTCTGCCCCTCCAGACCTTACCCTGACGTTCGTCAGTTCAGTCCCTCCTGTGTGTCTCTGGCACTTTTGAACTGCTGCCCCTGCACTGGAGCTTCGAGTGAGTGCGTTTGTGAGTGAGTGAGTCTGTGCATTGCTCCTTTAAGAGCAGTGTGTCTGGGTTTCCTGCAGCCCTTTGTGTCCCTCTGATGCAATCCCCTCTGGTTTTCACAGCCAGATATTGTGAGGGCTCTTTATGGCACTGGTGCTCCGAGCTGAGGAGGCTGGTGTGGGGCTGGGATCCTACACTCCTCAATGGGTACCTTCGCAGCTGAGATAGTCCTCTTGATTTTCAGCTGCCACACGTGGGTGTGGGACCTGCCCAATCTACATCTCTGCTGCTTTTACCATATAATTCTATTGTGATTTTGATGCGATTGCAGGAGGAGACAAGCACAGAGTTTAACTAACTACTCTGCCGATTGACCATAAGTCCTGTGAACTTGTCAGGTCTTAATACTCATTCCAATAAATGTCGTGAAGGAGGAAATGAACCAGAAAAGAAAATTTGAAGTTATATCTAAGACTATCTTTTTGCCTTAACAACTTGGACCTTTCTTTAATCATGAGGCACAAATTAAAAATCTGAAGAAAATATTATTTCCTCAGAAAGCACATTGCATCAGAGGCTTTGAGCATGGTAATGATGGTTCTGCTAAAAACTGGTATATTCTTCTTTAAAAACCCCTAAAAATACATCTAGTTTGGCAGGGAGGAGCAATTTATTAATAGGCCCTATTAATTCCAGAATTTGTTTGGGGCTTAGGTAGTCCTGAGAATTTGAAAATAGAGGGGGACTGAGTGTGTTCATACAGTGGGCTGGGGTGACTCGGAAAATCAAGGTGAGATTTTTTTTTCCCCTCCAGGAATCTCGGTTTTATCTTTATTTTAACTGATTTCTGGTTCAAATTTGACATTCCACAAGCTAAATCACACTGTTAGGAATTCTTTCTTCCTTCCTTCCTTCCTTCCTTCCTTCCTTCCTTCCTTCCTTCCTTCCTTCCTTCCTTCCTTCCTTCCTTCCTTCCTTCCTTCCTTCTTTCTTTCTTTCTTTCTTTCTTTCTTTCTTTCTTTCTTTCTTTCTTTCTTTCTTTCTTTCTTTCTTTCTTTCTTTCTTTCCTTCTTACAAAAATGAAACTTAAGTTTAAAAATTACTTATTAGCACTGTGTATCAAGCACTTGTGATACATCGGGAAACAAGACAGACAGCCTTTTCTTCTCTGTCCTCACATCCAATCAAGGCTATCTCTTTTCCCCCCAGCTTTCTAAAAAAGTAAACTCAAGCAAGCAGAAAAGCTGGAAAAATGGTACATAAACACCTAATACCCCTCACTTGGACTTAACAATTATTATTATTTTACCATTTTTATTTAGATCTAGATATCTAGATATCTAGATGGATAGATAGATAGATGATAGATAGATAGATAGATAGATAGATAGATAGATAGATAGATAAGATAGATACATAGATGATAGATGATATATGAGAGAGAGACAAGAGAGAGAAAGAGGAAGAGGAGAGAAAAAGAAAGGAAGAGAGAGGAGAGAGGAAAGAAAAAGAGCAAGAGGAAACAAGAAAACATTTTCTTCTAAATCATTTAAAAGTAAATTATAGACACCATGATATATTACCTAATACACAGTGGTCTCCAATGACCTCCAGTAGATGCCTGAAACTGCAGATAGTATTGAACTTATATACATTATGTTTTTTCCTATACGTATATCCCTATGATAAAATTTAATTTACAAATTAGGCACAGTAAGAGATTAACAACAATACAAATAATAAAATAAGAATAATTATAACAATATACTGTAATAAAAGTTATGTTAATACAGTCTCTCTCTTTTTCTAAATATCATACTATACTTACCTTTCCACTTAAAGGAAGCACTTTATGGCTTCTCTTCGACATGTCTAAATTGCTAGTATCACTACTCTTGTGCTTTGAAGCCATTATTAAGTAAAATAAAGATTATCTGCACACAAGCACCACAATACCAAGGCAGTTGACTAACAGGTCGGGAGCACATACAATGTGGAGACACTTAACAAAGGGTGATTCACATTCTGGGTAAGACAGTGCAGATTTCATCACATTACTCAGAACATAGCACATTTTAGAACTTACGAATTGTTCATTTCTGGAATTTTCCATTTAATTTTTCAGTCTGTGGTTGACCACGGGTAACCGAAGCCACAGAAAGTGAAACCATAGATAAGGGGGCACTATTGTACTTTAGAATGCATCTCCTTGAGGTAATATATCCAGGCTGGTCATGCAGTTTTTAGCTATTCTGGGTCATTGAGGGAGACTGTGTTCTGGGCATAGAATTGCAAGGAAAAGGCAGGTTGGAATTCAGGTAGCCATGGAGTCTGCAGTTTTGACCTGGACTTGGATTTTATAAATAGAGAAACAAAATGACATTCCCAAAGCCTAGAAGTATCATTTAGCTCATTTCTGGGTGAGGCATGTTCAGTCTTTCAAGTTTCTTATGAAGCTAGATTTGGTGAATAAAATAAATATGTCTACTTAGCTGTATCTATGTAGCTTATACCCCTTCCCCCAACCCCTTTAAATTCTTATGCTGAATCAAGAATAATTTTGCACACCAAACAATTGGCTGAGCACTTGCTATGTACTTGATCCATTGGAGTATCTAAAATACTATATTGGAACATTGTTACAATATAAGGAAAATTTCCTCCACTCCTTTCCTTCTCGTGGCCCACCATCCTATCTTTGGGTAGCAATAGGAATTAACAATATACTTATAAGCACTCTGTTTGATGTAGTTCATTTCAGAGCATTAATTTGATGCAAATTATAATCCTGTCCTCAGTTCAATACATTGGTTTCCCATGCAGCTTTACTGTAATTTTATCATCTATTTGATCAAATATTGTTAATACTTCTGTACTAACAATATTTAGTGTACTGTTTAGATTTGAAAATTGGTTCTAGCTTTAGTCCAACCTTTTTTAGAATGTATTTTTCTATGTAAAAATTGATTCATAAAAATATTTTGAGATCAAAGAAGCTTATAGTTACACTAACATAGATTTTAATCACATTTATACTCCCTAATGTTCAATGTATATATCCACTACATTAGAAACTCAAGGAACGGATTAAATTATTTACTTACTGCCAAAATAAGCAATATGGAACATTTCGAATAATATGTATTCATAAACAAAAGCCGAGATGGTATGGCACTATAAAATTAAGGACATTACAACTGGCCTGCATAGGAAGAGCCTCACTGATTTCTTCCAAGTAATGCATTTTCATCAAAGCTCATACATATTCAGTGAAACAAAGAGTATGCCAATAAATTCAATGAACTGCTACTGAAACCAAAACATCAATTCCCTAGCATCTGTTTGTGGGAATTATGTAAAATACTTAATGCAATGTGTTTTCACTACAGTCCTATTTTTGTTTCCCAACCAGTGAATTTTCATTTAAACCAATGTTTACCTGAGACCCATGTGCATGCATTTATTGGAACTGAAATATAGTTACAGATACAGGCAATGTATTGGAGACCAAACCAATGAATTTTGATGTAGTTCAGCCAATTTTCCACCACATATATTCTGATGCTCTGGGAATATGAAGCCCCTTTAATGGTAAATGCATGTGATTGTGAGGGAGGACAGGAGAAGGTGATGTTCTACGTGGTAGGCAAATACCACAAGAGCAGCAGATCTTTTAAAGCCTTGTTACCTAAACTACGCTCCATGGACAAGCTGCATTGGCACCCACTGGGAGCTTGTGAGAAAGGCAGAGCTTTAGGCCCCACCCCAGACCTACTGATTCAGAATCTTCATCTTAACAAGATCTTCAGGTAATCTGAACAGTAAAATTTGAGAAGCACTGTTTTAAACTCTAATTATCTTTAAGGTGATAATCAATATTTTCTGAGACAAGCACTTTTCCCAGTGGATGTACAGCTAACTTGGTAAAAACAGTTGGAAACCAGCTTGCTTTCTTTTTATTGCACACATGATACATGACTACATTTTCTTCTTCAATTGGAAAGTCTACAGAGCAGTTTCTTCTTTAACCAGAATGAACCACCATCACTATTTTCACATCCTTTTAGTTTTTTCTATAAATTATGTAGATGTTTAAATGTAAACACATTTCAAACCTAAATGAGGCATACATGTATTATATATTGTACATACTTTTTTCATTTATCTACACATTTCTAATATTTTTCTTTGTCCATATATGTTGACAATCTCAATCTTTTTAACAACTCTCTGCTTCTCTGTAGTAGAGATACAACATAATTTGTACAGCTAGTTCCTTATTTTTAGACATTTGGGTTGTTTCAGTTTTTGTTTCTATTACAAACAGTGTCATATGAACATCTTTGAATACCTATATTTGTGACCATTTTTGAGAATTTCTTTAGATTAGATTCCTAGAAATGGAATTTTAGGGTCAAGAAAAAGAAATAGAAAGAACCTAAAAGCATATGATAATATGTTTGCCCTCAGAATTAATCAAACATATGCAAATTAAACAACAGTAGAACTCTTCCCCCTTTTTCCCCTTTTCGGGTTGGCAAAAATTTTAAAGGACTGGTACATTTTTGATAGAAGTACCAATTGGTGCAGCCTTTGAGGAAGTCAGCTCAATTTTGAGAAACATCAAACAAAAGTTTTGATGTTGACGAAGGTCATGTTCAGGCTGCATCAGGGCTGGTGGGGTTATCCTCAGATGGGAGCACTTGCAAGGCCTGAGTCCTGTGTCTTATGGCTCTTAAACAAACATCTTTCATTCGATGAATGGCTCACTTCCCTTATGTAGGCAAGCCCCAGAATGGATCAGAAGAATTTGCTTCAGTGTCAGTGACCCCAAGGGACCCACACTTCCACTGCCTTTTACAGCAGTCTTCTTCATGCCAGGGATAGCTTATGGTCCCATCTCTCTTGCCTATTGGTGTAGTTTTATTTTGGTCATTCTTCCTAAAATTTGGGCCTTAATTGAGGCTGCTCTTGGCCCTCTTGCCAAAGACTCTGAAACTGATTTTTAGGGAACTGGGGTTGAGTGACTGAGCCCTATCCTCCCAAAAGGCCCTGGTCTCCTTTTGTGCATGGCCCACCTCCCTCCTAGAACCTAGTCCATATGCCAAGTACTGAGAGCTTTTGCTCATCTATTCTCCAGGATGATATGTGTCTACTTTGCCTATATTTGCATAAATGACAGAGAAGTTCACTCAGGAAATCTTTCACCAAGCAAAAGAGATCAGCTTTAAATAAAGTCTTGCACTCTGTTGTGCTGAGATTCATGAGAAACACCAGGAGGAGTCACCTATGGTCCCTCACAGGCGGTCCCAGCCCCACCACAGCAAATCCTGGACATGGGTGCCCTGGATGGCAAGGACTGCCACATTCCAAGGAACATTTCTTCTCAAAACCAGGTTAAACACGAGTCAAGTGGTGTGCTGTCTCCCATAGCCCTCGCATCATATTTCTGGGAATGCACAGACCTTGCTGTTATGCTCTCTTTCCTGCTTTTTGAAAAGGCATTGTTCTAAATGGCTGAAGGGGGCACTGAAGGGGCTCTCCTGAATTAAGAGAGTAGCCATAGATCATAGTTTCTGCCATGCTATGGATGGTTCTGGTGAGGAGCGGGGTCTCCTTTTAGATTCGCACATCAGGGACATTCAAAAGCAATTGTTATAGGAGTAGCAGCACTATCTGAGTCCTTGAGTGGGATGGAGAGACAAGAGTTGACACCGTCTTCTCCTGGATAGATGATTATATGAAGCCAGGCATGAGATCAGTATGAGAAAGTTGCATCACCTGTAAAATGTTTGGTGTGCTCTGTCTGTGTCATTAATGGCATATTATTGTGAAATAGACTTACATGCTTCAGAAATGCCCTCATGCCCTGTTCAGCTAACCCTGTCAGTAATCCAGTGGCTTATTTGTGATTTGGAATTCAGAGTCCAAATCTCTAGGTCAAGGCAAAAATTTGAAAGATAAAAGATGTCAACTATACCGTAAGAGGTAGGATAAAATATCTCTGCTATTGGTGCTGAGACAGATAATAGGACACAGGCAGGGGTTACACATGACAGGTGGAGCTCACGACCTAGTTAATCAGCTTCTTTCTTTCAGGATTTTGGTCCAGGTGACAACAGATGAAACTGAATACTAAGGGCAAGCCTAAAAGCCCAAAGCAACCTCCAACAGACAGGTATAAACGTGTGGGTGTGTATGGAAGCAGGGAGGGTCAGTCACAAACATTTTCTTTTGTATTAATGGCGGTGCGTGTGTGAGTGTATGGTATGTGTACATGTGTGCTGATGATATTCAAGGCAACAGAAAGTCTTCTTTGCTGCTAATCAATATTTTTCTTCCCCATTGTCCATACCTTTTTGTACTTCCCTGCAAAAGAAAGAATAATGGGAGATGGATAGGAAAAGGACAAAGGTTAGCCTGGGTGTGGCTCTGAGGTTATTGTTTGTTTGTTTGTTTGTTTGTTTTCATTTCATCTGCCAAATCCACCTCTGGGACCATGTGAAATCTAACTCAGGAGTAGAGCAATTGTTTCATCTCAGGAGTCACTTCCCACTGCCTCTCTAGAATTAGTTTTGGCTCAGGTGAAAAATATATGGACAAAATGAAACTATGTTTAAAAATGAAGTTCATAAGTTAGGACATTTTAGGTTGCAAGAACCAGAATCTCTAATCTTCTTTGGGTGGTGGTATACATTATTAGGATGTACAAAAAAGTAAGGAGTACAAGAACAGCCGTGCAGACAGGTCTGATGAAGGAACAGGACCCAGATGTCTTTCTGAATACAGCTCTAAGGAGGTCAACTTTTTGCTTCCTCACAACAGGCTCTCTTTGTGTTGACTCAAGCGGGCTTTCTGTTTCTGGGTTTTTGTCAATCACCTTCTGTCTGGCAGACTTAATTTTCAAATTCAGCCACGAGGATCATCTTGAGAAACCTTGAAAAAATTCAGAATTGAAGTTCTTTCTTTGGATCTAAGGACCTGTTACATAAACTTTCATTTGAATGTATGACTTAGACCCTTTTAATGGTCTATAAATGGGCAATAAATTATTAAATGTTATTAAATGTTATTAACCTTGGTATTGATCAATTAAAATTAATTTACTGAGAATTCTGAAGCAGTATTTTAGCAAGAAGTCTTGGTTGCAACTTTGCAATTCTGCTATGCACATTTCCACATGGATATTTTGAATTCCAGCAATGGTAAAGGACACTTTTGAACAGGTGGCATGCCAGAGTTATTGCGAATTCCTGTGGTTCTCAATTATTGTTAATTTTTGTTGTTTAAATTTGGTCAAAATTGTTTATTAAAATAAGACAGTTTTGTATCTATTGGTTTGTTCTAGTTGGTCAGGCAACAGTCTTAAACATGGTATGATACATGTACACCTATAATTTTTCAATTGGGTGAGGTAAAAGCCTAGCATTAATATTTTATTTAGGCTTGTGAATGTAGTTTATTTCTGAAACTAATGTCTCTTCAAATGGATGTGAGTTGTAAGTAATTTTCAGTGCTTGAGAGTGTTCTCTATAAAACATATAACAAAATGCATAACAGTAATGGTTCAACTGAAAAATAGTTATCTTAAGATAAGATTTAATTTGCAATTCTAAATACCCTATGACTTGGATATCAAAATTTACTATAAGATTTGGTCAAATATAACTTGTTATGTGACTTGTATATAGTACATGTTTCATTAATTATATCTACTCATATTTATGTTATTTAAAACACTCTTAGTTTTATTAAAAAATAACCCTCCCAGGAAACAAAAGGAAATTATTTTATAGTAACTATAAATAACAGAGAGGTGTTATGACAATGATGGAAGCTATGATCCAGTGGATGGGGGTTGTGTTCTAGTGGGTTATTTGTTGCTGTTCATTTTCTGCCTGTTCCTGGGGGTGATATATATCTCGTGCTTTGCTGCTTGCTGCTTTTCTTCAATCTCTGCAGAGTCAAGAATTCAAAAGCAAAAGTTTCTGTTTATAGTAGCTACATCTTTTATGTATCACTGCCCTTGTTTTAGAAAGACTTCTAGGAGCATTGATTTCACCACTGTGAAGTCTCAATTGCTATATATTTTAATATATGTAAAGTTCTTCCAGCCATTTTCCTTATGTTGTAGGCAGCCAACTAGTTACTATCAAGATGACTAACAGCTCTTAATTCTTCTTATGGAATGAACTAACTTTAGAACTTTGGTTGGGTCTTGAGTGCCATCTGGGAATATAATCCTTGAGGGGCCCATGTTTTACCCACCCCCATGAAGACAATTTTGAAGTCTTCTGCATGGTTCATCTTGGGAAGTGGTCAGATATCTGAGCCAGAGAAAGGCCCAGTAAACCAGTTGTTCTTCCCTTTGCTTCCTTCCCTTCTCCCTTCCAGAAAATATAATCTAGAAATCAAACTTGCCTCAAAGAGGACATTTGGTCACCTGTGTGTGTGACCTCCTTAGGCATTTTTATGTCTATATCTACTGCCAAGGGTAAGGTTGGTCAAAGTTGGCATTGATTTTTAATTATGTGATGCTTTTGGTTTTCTCTATCCTTTACCTGTTGAGTTTGTAGTGTGTTGCTTCAATGTGTAGCAAAACATCTTTGCAAAGTTTGATTTATACCTTCTAATAACTAGACTAGAAGACATGATGTATACATTGCTGCTTAAATAAGAATAATCCATGTCCCTATTGCTAAAGCAACTATATATCGAATGTTCAAATTGTGCTAAGACAAAGACCTTCATGGCTGATATGCTGCTTACACTCATGTGTTACCTATTTTCAACATGATATCAAAGTGAGTATTATAAAGTTATTTTTAAAGTGTACTGGGCATTGTTTAATACTAAAACAAATAATATTTTGTATGTTCACTATGTTCTGTTGCAAATCTTTGTCATTTAAGAGTACTTTTCTATCAAAAAGTGGGTGGTGAGGCTGGATGGGCTGAGGACTTTTTTGGTTGGTTAAGTGAACTGTTGTACAAAAGTTCGAGAGCCATTTGGTATAGAGTATACTTACTGGGCTAGTTTTCAGACCAGATCATCTCCTAGGCAACTGGGGTATAAATTGGTGGCTTTTGAGTAAATCCAGAAGATGGGCCCATGACAGAAGAGTCGCCTGACAGATAGCATACAGAATTGCCCAAAGTCATATGTATGGCAGTCACTGCATCTCCTATACAATAATTCTACTGACCATCAAACAGGCATTTCTTGAGTATTCTCAGGCATTGTTTTATAATATTTATACATTATGTTTATAAATGAAACAATATATGTAAGCTCAAATTTTCTTTTCTAAAGTAATTAATAAGTAGTTCATTATAGTCTGCTCCAAATCTTTTTTATTATATATATGACTGAAGTGCCCCTACCTTCAAAAAACTCATAAAAAATCTACTGGGGAATAGGCGTGTAACCATTCAACTTTAATAGAGACATATTAGGAAGAACAATCATAAATATGAAATAGAGAGATAGTTAAGAGCAGGAACTCTGGAGCGAGACCACCTGAGTCCCAGTCTTGATTCTGACACTTTCTAATATTTAGCGACTTAGTAGTTGTGTGATCTTGGGTAAGTTACCTAACCACTCTGCTCATTTTATCATCTATAGAACAAGAGTTTCACAAAGATTAATATTTGTGAAGCACTTAGGAAAGTACTTTTGCTCATTAGTTGTAAAATATTAAGTGTTTACTAAATAAAGTTAATGTTAGAATATGTGGGTCTACAGCCATGCTACCCTGAACACGCCCGATCCCAACTGATCTCGGGAGCTAAGCAGGGTCAGGCCTGATTAATACTTAAATGGGAGACCACCTAGGAAGACCAGGTGCTGTAAGCATAAAAAATAATAAAAGTAATAAAATTTTTTTAAAAAGAATATATGGGGAAAAGATTAGCGGAAGATGGTAAAATTTCTCTATATAGAGGTGGAGAATTTACCTCTTCCCTTTCTCAGCTGAGTAGTTTAAATAGGATCAGGCCATAACCCCAGCCCCAAGGGTGGGCCCTGATTGGCTCAGATCTCTTGGTAAATCCCATCGCTGGCATCATAGTGATTAGTTTAGGAATGGACAAGCAACCCAATGTGGACCAGTGAGGGGAAGATGGGCTCCCAGTAATTGTAAGAGACAGATCAGGATAGTCTTTTTTCTTCTTGAGATGATGTAGAGGGAGAATGAGAAGTCTGGAACTTCTGAAGCCATTTCACAACCTCATAAGGAAAGCTTGTAGTGTGGGGGGTGGGGATGGTGCTGCAATAGGTGTAGCCAGATAACGAAGCCAACACTGAAAGACAAAGTGAGGAACATGGAGAAATTATATCCTTGATTACATTGCTTGAACTTCTGGATCAAACCTTACCTGTAGGTTGCCCTATCTATGGATTTCAGAATTATAGGAATCACTAAGTCCTCCTCCCACCCTCCTTTTTTTAAACGCCTACAGTACCTAGTCTTCCTAGGTGGTCTCCCATCCAAGTACTAACCAGGCCCGACCCTGCTTAGCTTCCAAGATCAGATGAGGTTTGAGATCGGGCACATTCAGGGTAGCATGGCTGTAGACAATCCCACCTATTTTTTAAGCAAATTTGAGTTAGCATTCCATCACCTGAAGCTGGAAGAATGCTCTCTGGTTAAAAATATTGACCACGTTGAGTAAAGGAAAGTCATGGTTAAACCTATAATATTAAAGTGAGTGACAAGTCTCCATTTATAGACAGAATTCTTTACAAATAAAGTTACTTTTTCTTAAAGTGAGTTTAAAAAGTTTATAAGCCATCTATAGATATTGAATTTCCTGAAAGCAATGATTCTCAAAGTGCGATGATCTTCAGGTCACTAGCTCTGAGAGCTGGGCTATGGAAAAGTTTTCATCAGGTAAATTTTGAAATGCTACCAATTATAAACTTTTTTTTTTTTGTAATTTAATGGCACTATTATTTTATTAAAGGAGAAGTCCTCAGTAAAACAACGACAACTAAATAATCTCTTCCATGTTGTTTATCCTACTAGTTCCAGAAGAGTTACCTTTCCATGTAACTCTTTCATTCACAAAATTCTCATTACTGCTCCAGGAAAGGCTGACTTAAAGACTGTATACTCAGAGACTATATCGCCTTGAAGAAAGACAGCCACCAGACTAAAATGGCCCAAAGTTAAATGTTCGATGTGAGCCTGGGGCATGCACTGTTCTTGTGATGTGGGCTAACCATGTGCATAAACCACGCGGGATATTATAGCCATTCCGTGTTCTGTGTAAGGACTGAAGAGCCAGAGGCCAGATTTCTACATCCTTAGCAGGAGCTTAGAGCAGCTAAAACAGCCTGGATCTTGGAGTCCAATTCCTGAGCTGGCAGTTGTTTGAGAGGAACTTAATTATACTTCTGAGCCTTGCTCCTCTCCTAATGTAATAGAGATAATTTTATCCTTACTTTAAGCATCGTTGTGAGAATACTGAAATAAAGCACTGGATAGATGGTAGCTGTTACTAGTATAACGCTTTTTATAATGGAAAAACTATAAGGTGTTTTGTAAATGTATCTCAAGCCTAAATTAGAGCCAGTTAATTCTCCTTCCCTTGCTTTTTGTTCTTTATAACATTTACTGTTATCTAGCATGCTATTAACGTTTATTTGTTCATCATCTGTGTCCCCTACTAGAATGTAGGCTCCTTGAAAGTAGCAACATTGAACATAGCAAGCACTAAATATATATTTGCTGAATTAAATAATTAGTACTAAAAGCTCACGTGAGTGTCTACTATGTGCCAAGCCTTTTACTAGATATTTAGCAAACACATTTATAGTTTGTCGTTTAATATTTATATTAACCCTGAGGTGGCTACTATTCCCATTTTGCAAAAATGAGAACTGAGAGTGAAATCAAGTAACTTGCCCCAAATTACACTCCTAGAAAGTAATAGAAACAAAATTCAATGCCAATTTACATTTCTTTTTAAATTAATTAATTATTTTTTTAATTGTGACTTTGGTTAACGAAATCCAGTTAAGTTTCAACTGTACATTTTAACAGAAAGGCATATATATATTTACATTGTCTGTTCACCCCTCATAGTTAGATTTCTTTCTGTCACCACATATTTGACCCCTTTTACCCCATCTACCTCCTCCTTGCCCCCTCCTCCCTCTCGTCTGGTAACCACTAGTTAATAGTTCATGTCAATGATTCTCTGTTTGTTTGTCCTGTTCCTTTGTTCCTTTTAGGTTTATATCCCACATATAAGCGATATCATGTGATTTTCAACTTTTTCTGTCTGACTTATTTCACTTAGCATGATTATCTCAAAGTCCATCCATGTTGTCGCAAATGGCAGTATTTCATCTCTTCTTATGGCTAAGTAATATTCCATTGTATATATTCAATTTACATTTCAAATTATCCACTTACTGTATTAGTTTCCTAGTATTTTTGTAACAAATCACCACACACTTGGTGGCTTAAAATAACAATTTATTTTCTCTCAGTTCTAGAGACCAGAAGTCTAAAATCTATATCCCTGGGCTGATATTAAGTTATTGGCAGGGCAATGCCTTCTCCAGAAGCTCCAGGGGAGAATCTAGTCCTTGCTTCTTCTAGCTTCTGGTGGCTACCAGCATTCCTTGGCTTGTGGCTACACCATCTAATTTCTGCCTGTTTGGTTACATTGCCTCTTCATCTTCTGTCAGTGTAAAGTCTGCCTCTTATAAGGACATTATAATTGCATTTTAGGGTCCCTCTGGATAATATAGGATAATCTTTCCATCTCAAAACCCTTAATCACATGTGCAAACTCCTTTTGTGCCATATAAGGTCCCATTCACAGGTTTGAGAGATTAGGATGGGACATCTTTTGAGAAGCCATCATTCAGTATAGCATTCTTACACCTTAAGAAAAGAATTTGTACTGAGGTCCCCAAATCCAAGACAAAGACTGCAACCTAGGACAGGAATGCCAGTTACAACAGTCAGGCAATGTCAGGATGTTGGCGTAATACCTGCAGCAAAGAGCCCAAGAGGTAAGGGGAAACTTTACAGGATGTAATCGTTTTTGCCCCTGGGTCTGGAGGTAATATACTCTAGGCCCAAGTGCAGGAAAAACCCAAAAGGTCAGATGCCAGGAAGGTAAAAAGATAAATGCTCATTTGTCACATAAGCAGCCACTTGTGTCTGTGGATTACCTGAAAATAGAAGAAAGAGAGAGGAAGGAAACAGATATTTCATTAATATAAAAAGAACTTGAGTACTCACTTTAATCAGGTGATCAAGCTTAGACTAATCAATAGTAGGAAAAACTAATATTAAGTACCTTCTGATGTGATGCAATAAGAGATACTTTGTATTATCTATGCAGCATTCTTAACAAAGAGAAAAAATTAAATCATGTAGAAACCATCAGACAAATCCAGAATGTGAGACATAGTATCCTGAACTCTTTGAAATATTTTAAAGCCATGAAAAAAAAAAATCTGAGAGACTATTCTAGATTAAAGGACAGAGAAATGTAACATTTGATCCTTAATTAAATCCTGAATTTTTTTTTTAAAAACCCAACTATTAAAGACATTTTTGGAACTATAAGGGAAATATAAACATAGACCATCTTATCATATGATAATAAATTGATATTAATTTTCTTAGATGGGATAATTCTTTCGTGTCAGAAAATACTTTTAATCTTGGAAGATACATGCTGAAATATTTATGAAGTATCCTGGTGCTTGCAACTGACATTTAGTACATTTAAGTGAAGGGCATGTGAGTATTAATTGCACTATTTCTCCAACTTTTCTGTAGGTTTTGAAATTTTTTCCAAGTCAAAATGAAAAAATTAAAAAACAAAATTATTTATTGGTTACTTGGTCAATTGGTAGTGCTTATTACCAGCAATGGGATGTGAGTACTACACAGATTTGCAGAGAAGGTGAAATGAACTTGTAATTGCCATACTCTGGACTGTTCTCTTTTCGGTAGCAATTGGGAAACTGAAACTATGGAGACTCACTGCGGGCTCCTTGCACCGCCATTCTTACTATACTGTTCTTTAAAATTGCAGCCATTTACTTTTTTAGGTATATAAATGTCGAATAACTATGGTGTACACCTGAAACTAATACAATATTGTATGTTAGCTACATTTTAATAAAAAATTGTTTTTAAATCTATTTAAGTAGAAAAGACAAAATTGCAGCCAAGATGTTGGCTAATACATGAGAGGCCATAAAACTGAGAGGCCAGGATGTTGGAAGGGTTATGTAAGTGCATATTGAAATCACAAAATTTAAGACAGGATTTGTATTAGACAGAGTGGCGGTGTGCCTCTACAAGGAATGAGGGTATAACCCCCGAAGTCAGTGGGTGACTGTCAACAAAGAGGAATGATGGGTGGAGTAGTCGATAATGGCATGAAATTTATAGCTGGGTGTATCTTTGAAGAAGAAAGTGAAAAATGGCTTAGAAGTGGCCACAAGGAATAAGGAAGTGTTACTCTACCCCCAGGCTCAGTGGCACAAAGGTTATAGGAGAGAAAACAGCTATTTGAGAAGCTCAGAGAAGGTGGGGTCCTTGGGGAGGAAACAGGTTTCAGTTCTTGAAAGAAGGTGAAAGGGTTGGACACGGATGAGTTTGGGTGAAGGCACTCTCTCTCTCTCAGAATCCCAGCCC
>CM053502.1:72161678-72200627 GCA_028627145.1 Eidolon dupreanum | reverse complement strand
ACCAATCTTGTTGTTATTACTCTACTTCCTGAATGTTTAATTCAGGGGTTGGCAAACCTGTAAAATCTCAGCGAGTAAATGTTTTAGGCTTTGCAGGCTCTATGGTTTCTGTGGCAACTATTCAATTTTGTTGTTTTATTATGAAAGCAGCCATAGACAGTATGTCTATGTTCCAATAAAACTAATCTACAGAAGCAGAGAGTTGGCCAGATTTGAATTACAACCACAGTTTGCAAACCCCTAGTTTAACTGATATAGGCTTAATCAGCATCTGAAAAAAATTTCTACTTTATCTCTGATCCATTAAATGAAGGCTGTTATGATAGTAAGAACCAAGAGGAAGACCCTGAGATTTTTTCTTTCTGCTATAATGGTAAATAGAAGAATTGTAAACAGTATTTCATCCTTGGGGAATGATGGAGATTAATGCCAACATTAAAGATTCAAAAGATGCAGGGTCGATGACTCCTAACGCATTACCATTTAACTTGCCCAGCTGACCCGTATGGAAGGCAGATAGACCTGAGAGAATGATTCTTATTCATTAGAAATGTAATCAGGTGATGACTCCTGATTACTGGAGTAATTCAACACTGAATATGCAGCTATTGTCTAGAAAATACTATTTTCCGATTACCAGAAAATCACAAGGACCTCCAGAAGCAGTTTGCTTTCACTTAGCAGGCACAATAGTATATTTCCACATTTTGTTATACCATGGTCACGTCAGTTCTCTCCTATGCTCCATAACCTAAGTTGCAGAGATCTTGACAGTCTTCATCTCTCAAAACATCACACTGTTTCACTATCTTAATAAAACATACCAATTGAACCTGATAAGTACAAGTGACAAGAATCTTGGATGCCTTAGAGACCTGAGTGCCATAAGACGGGAGGCAAACCCTATAAAATCCAGTGCCAAACACCTTGAAGTTTCCAGAGGATCAGGATTTTTTGGCATGTTAAAATATCTCCTCCAAAGAGAATGATACCTACCTCTAAAAAAGAGAGGCATCACTTGGTGACATCACCAGCATAAGTATTAAGGAGGCTGCAGTGATTTGTCCTCATGAGATGTGCATTTTGCGATATAAATTTGCCTTTCATACTTAACAATACTTCTTAAAAATGGTTTACTTACCATCATGGTATTCTTTATAGCTTCGCCTCTAATCAATCAATTAATTTAATAGCAAAAAAAAAAAAAAAAAAAAAGCAATAGGTTTATACCTATGAAATTCACTGCTTTACCATCAAAAGCCTGATAAAATAGTGGAATGACCTAATAAAAACTCAGTTATGATGCCAATTGGGAGACAATACATCAAAAAAATAGGGTTCTCTCTTACAGGATATAGTTTATGCTTTAAATTAACAGTCAATTTACGTGCTGTTTCTTCCATAGTTAGGATAAACAGGTTTAGTTATCAAGAAATGGAAGAGAGAGCTACTTTGTGATACCTAATAATCCACTGACAGAAATTTCGCTTTCCACTTCCACAACTTTAGACTCTGCTGATTTGGAGGTCTTAGTTCCCAAGGAAGGAAGTCTTCCACCATGGGATAGACAAGGCTCCATCTAATTGAAAATTGAGACTGCCATCTGGTCATTTGGGGCTCCTCATACCATTAAACCATCATAGAAAATAGAAAGTTATTGTACTGGCTAGAGATATTTATCCTGATCACCAAAAAGAAATTGGGTATTCTCATGTAAGTGGCAGAGAGAAAGTCCTGGTTATCTCCAGCTGCACTCAAACTGCCCCCTAATTCATGGAATAAAACAACCATTTACTTTGCTCACAGGTTCTGTGGGTCAGGAATTCAGAGAGGGCAGAATAGAGATGGTTCATCTCTGTTCTGTCATGTCTGGGGCCTCTGCTGGGAAGCCTTGAATGGCTAAGGATGACTTGAATGACTGCGCGGGGAGTCATCTGTAAGTTTCTTCATTCTGTGTCTGGTAACTGAGCTGCAATGACTCAAAGGCTGAACTCAGATGGGATGGTCAACCAGAGCTCTTATAAGTGTTTTCAGTGTGGCTAGGGCTTCTTACAGAATGGTGGCAAGTGTCAAGAGGGAAACTAAGGCAGAAGTTGTAAGAATAAATAAATAAATATCCTAATGAATATCTTGCTTCTAGCCTAATCACAGAAAGTTACAGAGAATTACTTCTGCCTATTTTATTGACTACAAATGAGTCATTAAGCCCAGCCCAGATCAAGGAGAGGGACATTAGACTTCCCCTCTTGGTAGAGGAGTGACAAGGCCACACCAAAGAAAAAAAATGTAAGATAGGAGATGTTGTAGCCATGTTTGGAAAATACAATCTGCCACAGAGGACTGTGTCTAGAACCCAGGAGACTCTCTAGGATGCCTCTTCATAATTCCATGTCCAATAGAAAAAAATTCATAAAAAACTACAGCAACCAAAAAAGGCTAGACCATGAAAGGTTCAGGAATAAATGTTTGGCTCACCCTGCTAGGTAAGTAACCTTTACCAGCTGAGGTGATGACTGAAGGCAAAGGAGATGTTGAATGACATTGGAAAAAAGGAGATTAAAACTATCAACTACAACTTCATACCAGTTATGGGGGCTGTAGCTATGTGTTTTGAAGCAGACACTGAGAGAGTTTGTCAAGCAGAATATTCATTAGAATATTTATTTACTCAGGGAAGAATGGGAAAGAAGTGGGATTGGGCAGAAGAAGAAGTCAAAGTACAGTGCAGGTATGAAAAAGCCTCATCCAATCCCATGGGGAAATCTGTTTCTTACATTTGGCCAAAGTGGTTGAGCTTTTCTGCCCTGGTAGCCATCAGCCACTGGAAGTGAGGTGCATCACAAAGGCTGTGACCTTGGTCAAGGCAGCTTTCTTCAGGTAAACCCTGAAGGAGCTGGTGGTTGTAGGCTGTTTGCTCACAGCATTCCCAGCAGCTGGGACAACAAGTCCTTTCTTGAAGGGAATCTTCATGTTCACCTCCACCACTGTGCTGCTCAAATCCACTTTTTCATCTGCTTTTGGGGGAGCAGCTATTTCAGTGCACCTCTCTTCTTGGGGAAAACTTAAAAGAAGAAGGTTTAGAAACAAACTACAATCTCTGTGGCTGCAGGTGATCACAGAATCACAAATGATACTCATCATTTCCCTCCTCCATCATTTGTTCCCTTCTTACTTCTGTAGGTCTATGTGGCTTACCTAGTGGTGTGACCCTGATCCTCGTTCTTGTGGAATCTGAACTCTGGTCACCATGCCCTTTTCAGAAGGGTTGCTGCACTTGTCCATGTATCATGGACAACTGAGCAAGAGAGTACCATGAGTTGTCCAAGTGGATCACAGGTGCCACACATTTCTTTTTCCTGTCCTCATAGTGTAACTGCAGTCTTTCTTCTTATGATCAGGATCAATTATCCCTGCAAGATGATGACTGCTGGTCTCTGGTTACAAGAAACACAGTGTCTAGGCAGCTATCATAGCTTGCAATTCAGTGGAATTGTTGCTGTGTGCCCTGACACAAGTGTGTCCCCTTTTGGGACCAGAATCTCTAGCACTACAGAAATTACAGTTTAAGGGACAAGAAGCACAAAGTTCTCCAGTGGGTTATTGAAAGTGGTAGTAAGTAGAACACACTGGCTCCATTCCTTGGTTCGCAGATCAATGTATTCTTCCTATTGGGGAGATAACTCCATATAAAAGATCTTTGACTCAATATAAATAATGCATTCAGGAGGATGGTGACCCATTCTCACAGGGTACTGCCTCTAAGTTGGTGCTTTAAGTGTGCCTTCTAAAAGCTATCCCAATGCCCTATAAGGCTGAATCTTCTGGATGGTGCAATATATAATACAGTCAATTGATATCATTTTCATGGGGCCTACTGGTCTGACATGGTGCTGTGTGGAATCTCATACTGGTGAATCAAACATTCCTTTAGTTTTAAATAGTGGTTCTGGAGAAGCCTCTGTGGGCAACAGAAGCAAAGTTGTACTTGGAACATGGGTCTATTCTTGTTAGAACAAGTCTCTATCCTTCCAGAATGGAAGCCAATGTAGTTAATTTTCCATCACATCACCAATTAGTCTTCTTGAGGAATGATGACATATCAATGAAACTACACAGGTCTTCATTGCTGGAAGTTTTGACATTCTACAGAAGCAGTAGCTAAATCAGTACTGGAAGTAGTGTTTCTACTCACTCATGTAGCTGCTTTCAGTCAGAAGCTCAGCTGGAGCACCTTGGTGCCCCACATGAATTCTCTTTTCACAGGGTGCCTCATCCTCAAGGTCCACTACATGGCTTCCTTCTCCAGAACAGCTTACAGCATAACAGGTAGGTTTGAAAAGAACAAGAGCAATGTGCAAACACTAATCAAGCCACTGCTCAAATAATGATCCTAGTGTCCTTTTAGACAAAGCAAGTCACATAATTAAGAACAAGCTTTCCCTCAAAGTACGAGATACTAAGTAGACAAAGACATTACAAAAAAAAGAAGAAAAAAGTATGAAATACTGAACTGGCACAAACAACTGAAATATGCTAGACATTTTCTCCCTCTCTCTTTCTTTCTCCCTCTCTCTCTTTCTTTCTCCCTCTCTCTCTGTCTCTTTCTCCCTCTCTCTGTGTTTCTTCCTCTCTCTCCTTCTCTCTCTCTCTCTCTCTCTCTCTCTCTCTCTCTCTCTCTCTCAGAAATTCTTTCTATTTATTTATCTGCCAAAACATCAACACAAACAAAAATTTTTTATGTTGTGATTTTAGTACATTTTACCTTATTATAAAATTATGAGTAATTCATTGTGTGTCATGCAGGGATGTCTGGAGCGTGGAGGGGGATGTTTCAGGAAATTAAGATTACAATTCCATGTACAATATCATCGTAAAGAATAAAATATGTAGGAATAAACTTAATTAAGGAGGCAAAGATTCATATACAAAAAACTATAAAGTGTTGCTGAAAGAAATTAAAGAAGACATAAATAATTGGAAAGACATCTCATATGCATGGATTGGAAGACTTAATATAGTTAATATTACCCAAAGCCATCTACAGATTTAGTGTAATTTCTATTAAAATCCCAATGGTATTTTTTGCACACAAATAGCCATAACAAACGTGAGAAAGAATAAAGTTGGAGGTCTCACACTTCCTGTTTTCAAAATTTCTTTTCTTTTTTTAAAATAATTTTTCATTCTTCAGTTATAGTTGGCATACAATACTACATTAGTTTCAGGTGTACAACATGGTGATTAGATATTTATATATCTTATAAAAGTGATCACCCCGATAAATCTAGTACCAAGCTGACACCACACATGGTTATTACAATGTTATTGACCATATTCCTTATGCTATACTTTTTATTCCCATGACTATTTTGTAACTATCAATTTTTACTTTTTAATCCTTTCCCTCAACCCCCTCTCCCATCTGGCAACCATTAGTTTGTTCTCTGTATCTATGAGTTTGTTTCTGTTTTGTTTATTTTGTTCTGTAGATTCTACATGTAAATGAAGTCGTGTGACATTTGTATTTGTCTGACTTACTCCACTCAACACAGTACCCTTTGGATTCATCCATGTTGCTGCACATGGCAAGATTTCATTATTTTTTATGGCTGAGTAATATTTCGTTGTATATAATGCTGCAATGAACATATGGATTTACATGTCCCTTTGAAGTAATGTTTTGGGTTTGTTTGGATACTCAAAAGTGTGATCCCTGGGTCCTTCTTTGTCTCTTGTTATAGCTCTTTGTTTTAAAGTCTATTTTGTCTGGTATAAATATTGCTACCATAACTTTTGTTTGTTTGTTTAATTTTTATAAAATATCTTTTTCCATCCCTTTACTTTCATTCTGTGTGTCTTTCATTCTGAAGTGAGTCTCTTGTAGGCAGCATATGTAAGGGTTTTCTTATCCATTCAGCCACCCTATCTTTTGACAGGAGCATTTAATTCATTTACATTTAAAGTAATTATTGATAGATATGTAGTTATTGTCATTTTACTATTTTATTTTACTATTGCCATTTTACTATTCATATTTTTTATCTTTTTCTTTTCTTCTTAAAGAAGGCTCTCTAACATTTCTTGTAATACTGGTTTGATGTTAATGGACTTTTTTAGTTATTCCTTGTCTGGCGAAGTCTTGTCTTTCCTTTGATTCTAAGTGATAGCTTTGCTGAGTAGAGTTATCTTAGTTTTACGCCCTTGGTTTTTATTACTTTGAATATTTCATGCCAATCTCTTCTGGCCTGCAAAGTTTCTGTTGAGAAATCAGCTTACAGTCTTATGGAAACTCCCTTGTAGGTGACTAGATGCTTTCCTCTCGCTGTTTTTAAGATTCTCTCTGTCTTTAATCTTTGGCTTTTTAATTGCAGTATGTCTTGGTGTGGGCCTCTTTAGGTTCATTTTGTTTGGGACTCTCTGAGCTTCCTGGGCTTGCGTGTCTATTTCCTCTACGAGGTTAGGGAAGTTTTCCATCATTATTTTTTCAAATAGGTTTTCAATCCCTTTTTTTCCTCTATTTTCCTCTGGTACCCCTATGATACAAACGTTGGTATGCTTGATGTTGTCCCAGAAGCCCATTAAAGTATTCTCATTTTTTTGGATTCTTTTTTCTTGTTGCTGTTTCTGACTGGGTGTTTTCTGCTACCTTATCTTTGAAGTTTCTGAGTCGATCCTCTGTTTCATCTAACTTACTCTTGATTTCCTCTAAGGTATTCTTTATTTCAGTTATTGTATTCTTCATTTCTGACTGGTTCTTTTTTATGTTTTCTATCTCCATTTTTATGTTTTCTATCTCTGTTAAAGTTATCATCTATTCTCCTAAGTTCACCGAGCATCCTTATAACCATTGTTTTGAACTCTGCATCTGGCAGATTGCTTTTCTTCACTTTTTTTTTAGTTTTTTTTTTTGTTGTTGTTCTGTTCTTTTATTTGACACATTTTTCTTTGTCTCCTCATTTTGGCTGCCTCCCTGTGTTTGTTTCTATGTATTAGGTAGGGCTCTTAAGTCTCCTGGTCTTAGTAGAATGGCCTTATGTAGTAGGTAAACTATGGGAGCCCAGTGGCACAGTCTTTCCTTGTCACCAGAGCCAAGTGCTCCAGGTATGTCCCTTGTATGAGTTGTGGGTGCCCTCCTGTTATAGTTGAGTGTTGGTTGTTCTTTGCTTATTAATGGGAAGCACTGATTCTGGGACAGATTTGTTGTAAGGACCAGCCAGTGAGGGGCTGACCCTATGGAGCAGGATTGGCTTTAGCAGGGTTCTGGTGCCTGTCCAGTTTACCTTTGGGTGTGTTGTCCTCAGATGCTACTCTGGGTGGTGCTCTGGCTTGGTCCAAAGCCAGCCACCAAGGATACTGGCCCTGGAGCTTCCTGGGAGGGGCCCTGCCACAGGCTAAGTTTAGTTGCAGCCTATACCCTTCCCAGGGTCACCTGGCAAGAGTTTCCAAACAATTCCCAGATGGTCACCAACCACGATGGGCTTAGAAGTGCCTAGAGACGCCAAGCTGTGAACTGAGGCTCGCTGCCACTAGTACCGGGCTTGGACATACACCGCAAGAGGTACGGGGCATGCCAAGACCAGATACTACTTGTTTGGAGTTTTCGAACCTTTTATAGATTTTAGGAAAGTCTGAAGGGAAGACAGTCTATTTGTATGGAAAAACCACTGGAAATGCCTGGATGCGCCCACAAGTTGGGAAGGGCAGGATCTCAGGAAATCACCTGGGCTGGATGACCAGTGTTAGCCAGGTTGATGGCCACTCAGATATGGTGGCCACCTGTGTCTGCATGCCAGGAGCAGGGAGAGCTTAACAAAGAAATAATGAATTTTGCCAGCACTTTTGTCTGGGAGAAAGCTGCCCCTGCAGCCTTCGCCCTGAAGCCAGACAATTCAGTTTCCCCTCGTATGTTCCTGGTGCCTTTCAAGCTGCTGCCCTAGTGCTGGAGCTCAGAGCAAGTGAGTCTGTCAGTGAGTAAGTTTGTGCTTGAACCCTTTAAGAGGAATACCTGCACCTCCAGCCACCCTCAGTCTCACTCAGCCACACTCTCCACTGGTTTTCACTACCAGAATTTGTGGGCATTTCTCTTCCTGGTGCTGGAACCCTGGGCTGGGGAGCCCACTGTGGGACAGAGACCCCTCATTCCTCTGAGTTTACCTCCACAGCCAAGATATCCCTCCCATTTCTCAACCACTGCATATGGGTGTGAGACTAGCCTGTTCTGCATCTTCACCACTCCTACCAGTCTCAGGGTGGCCTCTTCTGTATGTCCTTGGTTGTAGGACTTCTGTTCAGCTAGACTTCAGGTGATTTCCAATGATGGCTGTTCTGTAGTTTAGTTGTAATTTTGAAGTGGTTGTGAGAGGAAGCAAACATAGTATTTGCCTACTCCACCATCTTGACCAGAAGCTTGTACATTCCAAAATTTCTTACAAAGTTATAGCAATCAAAAACAGTGTGGTACTGACGTAAAGATAAATACATAGACAAATAGGGTAGAATGGAGGACCTAGAAATAAAACCTTGTGTATATAGTCAAATGATATCTGACAAGGGTATCAAGTCCATTAAATAGGGAAAGGACAGCCTTTTCAAAAAATAGTGTTGAGAAAACTGGATATCTTTATCTTACACCATATACAAAAATTAACATAAACTGGATCAATTACCTAAAAATAAGAGCTAAACTATAAAACTCCTCGAAGAAAATATAGTGAGAAACCTTCTTGACATTGAATTTGGCAATAATTTCTTGGATGTGGCAACAAAAGCACAGACAAAAAAACAAACATAGATAAATTAGACTACATAAAAATTGAAAATTTCTGTGCATCAAAAGACA
The DNA here is from genome assembly GCA_028627145.1 of Eidolon dupreanum. Classification (NCBI taxonomy): domain Eukaryota; kingdom Metazoa; phylum Chordata; class Mammalia; order Chiroptera; family Pteropodidae; genus Eidolon; species Eidolon dupreanum. Next base: position 72,191,788 of record CM053502.1, on the reverse strand, counting down.
CAATTAATATGGTAATGAGGCAATTCATGGAATGGGAGAAAATATTTGCAAATCATATATCTGATAAGGGGTTAATATCTAAAATATATTTTAAAATGCTTGAATAGACATTTCTCCAAAGAAGATACACAAATGGCCAGTGAACACATGAAAAAATGTTCAACATTACCAATTATGAGGGAAATGCAAATTAAAATCACAATGAGATACACCTCACACCCATTGGGATGGCTACTATAAAAAAAAAAACAACAACATCAAAAAAATGCTAACAATTCAGATAAAAAATGGGCAGAGGACTTGAATAGACATTTGTCCAAAGAGGACATATAGATGTCCAATAAGTATATGAAAAGATGCTTAAGGTTTTAATGCAAATTAAAACCACAATGAGATATCACTTCACACCTGTCAGAATGGCCATCATCAATAAATCAACAACAACAAGTATAAGCAAAGATGTAGAGAAAAGGGAACATTTTTGTACACTGTTATTGGTGGGATTGCAAATTGGTACAGCTGCTCTGAAAACAGTAAGGTTTCTCAAAAAATTAAAACTATAACTACTTTATGACCCAGCAATTCTACTACTGCATATTTATTCAAAGAAATCCAAAACACAAATTCAAAAAGATATGTGCACCCCTATGTTAATTGCAGCAGTATTTACAATAGCCAAAATATGAAGCAATCTAAGTCCCATCAATAGACTAGTGGATGAAGATGAGAGATGGTACATATTTACAATGGAATATTACTTAACCAAAAGAAAGAATGAACTACACGAATGGACCTGGAAGGTATTATGCTAAGTGAAATATGTCAAACAGAGAAAGACAAATACCATATGATCTCACTTATATGTGTAATCTAAAAAACAAATGATCAAACAAAACAGAAACAAACTTATAGATACAGAGAACATACTGACGTTTGCCGGATAGGAAGGCCATTAGAGGCAGGATGAAAAAGGTATGAGGATGTAAGGTACAGCATAGGGAATTTAGTCAATAATATTGTAATAACTATGTATAGTTCCAGGTGAATGCTAGACTAATTGAGGGGATCACTTCATAAATGATATAAATGTCTAATTACTATGCTGTATACCTGAAACTAATATAAATAATATTGAATGTCAACTGTAATTGAAAATAAATTTTAAAAAACTGAAAATAGTTGTAATGTACAGCATAATGACTATAGTTAATAATACTGTTGCGTAGTTGAAAGTTGCGTAAAGTCCTCATCACAAGAAGAAAATATTTTTTGTAACTACGTATGTTGATGGATGTTAACTAGACTTAATGTAGTGATCATTTTGCAATCTATACAAATATTGAATCATATTGTACATTTGAAACTAATGTAATGTTATATGTCAATTATATCACACACACAAAAAAAACAACAGAAAATAACAAATGTTGGTGAGGATGTGTAAAAATTGGAATACTTGTGCACTGCTGGTGATAATGTAAAATGGTACAACCTTTATAGAAAATAGTATGGTGGCTTCTCAAAAATTAAACACTGAATCACTATATGATTCAGTAATTCCACTTCTGGTTATATACCCAAAAGACTTGAAAGCAAGGTCTGAAAAGATATTTGTACCCTGTGTTCATAGCAGTATTATTTACAATAGCCAAAAGGTGGAAGCAACCCAATTGTCCATTAATGGAAGAATGAATAAACAATGTAGTGTGTACATACAATGGAATATTATTCAGCCTCAAAAAGTACAGAAATTCTGACATATGCTACAACATGGATGAAACTTGAAGGCATTATGTTAAATGAAATAAACCATTTACAGAAAGACAAATACTACTTATATGAGATACCTAGATCATCAAATTCATTGAAACAGAAAGGAGAATGATGGTTGCCAGGGACCTGGTGAGAGGAGAATGAGAAGTTGTTGTTGTTTAATGAATACATAGTTTTGGCTTTGCAAGATGAAAAAAGTTACAGAGGTTGGTTACGCCACAAAGTGAATGTACTTAACACTGATGAACTGTACACTTAAAAATGGTTAAGATGGTAAGTTTTGTGTTATGCTTATTTTGCCACAATTTTTAAAAGGACAAAAACTGATTTTAATTCTGTATACCAGCAAGCATAGAGCCTACCTTTCTAAGTTTGTTGTTTTATAAGGGTTATCAGTTATTTTCACCCTATTCCTTCTCTTCCAGAAGAAAATGACAAAATAAACCCTGGTCAGTTTAGTGGGTAAACATGTAAAATAGAAACCAAAGAGTCCACTTGAGATCTCATCAAATTCAAAACCTAGATAAGTTATGTCACATTAAACAAACCTAGTTTTAATAAATAGTGGACAGTCTGGATTTGGCCATTAGGGGCAAGAAGATCCTGAAACATAGCTACCCAAATTATGGATCTGATAGAAAAATTTAGGGAAACACACCTTCCCCAGCCAAATAAACAAAAATCTAAACTTTGAAGATTCCTTCTATCTTACATTTTCTTTTTCTTTTTTTTTTCTTATCTTTCTCATCTTTATTCCTTTTTTTTTTTTTCTCCTTAGACTGCACCTTAACTGGTTCCTGGTAATACTCTTTTCCAATGCACAACTAATTTAATGTTTGAAGTCTAGAAAGAAACACAAGTACATGAAGAAACTTTAAATGTTTGGTATCCAGGAAATAACTGTAAATGTGAACAGAGTTGCAAAAGATTTTGATAGCTGCATCATGTCCCTGGGCCTACCTTTGATTTCAGCTGCAACTGTGACAGATGGTTCCATGACAGCTCAGATTCCTACTGACAGCAGGCTACCTGAAGAGCATGTACTGGTTGGAAGAACTGCACCAGCTAGTATCATTCATTAGACATTTAAAAAGCATGGGAGAGATCGCACACTCATTAGAATGGCTAGTGTAAAAAGCAGAAACAGAAAATAACAAGTGTTGACAAGGGAATGGAAAAATTGATGAGAATGCAAAATCAAACAACTGCTATGAAAAACAGAATGACAGTCCCTGAAGAAACTAAAAATAGAATTACCATGTGATCCAGCATTTCTACTTCTGGGTATATATCCACAAGAATTGAAAGCAGGGCCTTGAAGAGATATTTTCATACCCATGTATCTAAAAACATTATTTACAGTAGCTAAAATGTGGAAGCCACCCAGTGTCTATCAACAGACGAATAAAAGACAAAAAGTGGTAAATACATACAATGGAATATTATTCAGCCTTGAAAAGGATGGAAATTCTGACATATACTACAGCACGGGTGAACTTTGAGGATACTATGCAGTCAAATAAGCCCATCATAGAAAGATACATATTGTATGATTCCACTTACATGAGCTATCTACAGTTACTAAGTTCACATGACAAAAAGTATGGCAGTTAAGGAAGGTGGGAATAGAGAATTGATTAATAGATGTAGAGTTTCTATTTTACAAGATGAAATGCTCTAGAAATCTGTTGTATAACATTATGAATATTTTAATACCCCTGAATTGTACACTTAACAGTGGTTAAGATGATAAATCTTATGTGTATTTTACCACAATTTCTTTTAAAAGCATGGGAAAAATAATAACTATAAAGACAGTGGGATAGAATGGATATAATTAAGCTTTTGCTCTAGAAAATGATAAAATGATAACAAAAGACTGAAAGCAATTACCAGATTGATATCGAAGTGTGAAAGCCAGAGAGCCTAACAGAGAAAGTCTCTTCTGCATTGGAGGCCAGAGAAAGCTGAGGACCAGACCCAGGAATAAATCATCTGAGCCCAAAGAAGATTAAACTCCCAACCAAGGCAGAATGACTGTGCCAAGGTCAAAGACTTGGATGGGAAAGCATGAGACTTTGACATATGGGACAGGATATCTGTGTTAATGCCCCCTCCCCAATCTTGAATTACTAGTATCCTCTGAACCCTCCAAGCCCACAAAAGAAGACTATTCTTCTATATTAAGAGCTAACACTTCCTTGCTCAGAGCTAAGGCAAAGGCCCCTTTCCTTTGAGACAACTTGTGTCCCTCACTCCAGGATATGCCCACCTCCCCTCCTGGACTTCAAGTATATGACTAGATTTAAGCTACAGCATAACCTAGCCAAGATTGTGTTGGGCCTTAGAAGGGAGGAAAGGGTTTAAACTCTCCCCAAACTGTACAACCCAACCGGCATATACCAGCAGTGCCAGGGCAGTAGGTGAAGGATTGTATTCTGAAGATGCTTGATTAAGGGGCCAGAACATAAATGTGGAAAAGGGAGAGTTTATTGACTTGAGACTTCTGCTCAGAGATACAGGATTTAACCACTTGTTAAGGATACCAAGAGATGGCATAAACTCATGACTAGAATGAAGTAGTGGGTTAATTGGTGACCCCCAAAACATACATCTATGTCTTAATCCCCAGGATCTGTGAATGTGATCTTATTTGAAAAAGGATCTTTGCAGAAGTAATTTAGTTAAAGACTTCAAGATGAGATCACCCTGGATTATCTAGGTGAGCCATAAATTTAATGACCAATATCCTATCAGAGACACATAGAGCAGAGAAGAAGACCATGTGAAGACCAAGACAGAGATTATAACGATGCAACCACAAGTGAAGGAATACCTGGAGCACCAGAAGGTAGAAGAGGCAAGGAACAGATTCTCCCCTAGAGCTTCTGGAGGGAATGTGGCCCTGTTGACATCCTATCTTCAGAATCTGGACCCCGGAACTGTGAGAGAACAATTTTTGTTGTTTTTAAGCGACCTGGTTTGCGGTAATTTGTTTTAGCAGCCACAGAATATAGATAGCTTCCAGACCATGAAAAAGGGATATCCAAGCTAACCAATGTCAAAATACCAGCATTGCCACCCCAGACAGTGGACTAAGGGATTAAAAGACATAAGTATACATATTGGAGGGATTATGTGTATACTATTTAAGGCCAGAAAACTGACCAGATCTTTATGGTCCACAGGAATGCTCAGAGAAAATCTCATTCACCAAGGCTACAGATCACCATATCACTAGGAAGCCCATGGTGACTCTCCTCTGCAGACGGTAGGAGAGGTTTTAACAGAACTGGGCTTACTGATAGCAAGAAGGATGATGGAGCTCTGGAACAAGAGTGGCCAGGTGGTGACACAACTTTCAAGAGTCAAGGGAGTGAGATGATCATAATCAGAAAAGCTCAGAGTGGTAGTTAAGGAAGGGTGGACCACAAAGAGCTATTGAGATGGTTAATAGAAGACCACGCCCCCAGAGGCAAAATACATGTCAACAAAGTCATCAGGCAACTTGTACTACTGGAAGACATTGAAGATGGATAATCAGGAGGCTGATGGCAGGTACCCCAACAAAAGTTAGGATCGCTTGCCCAGTCTCCAAATGTGAGCCAGGGTTAGAAAACCCTGTCTTCCCTGACTGGAGGGAGGGCTGGGTCTCTGAGAGGAAGGACCTTGCAACGCCTGGAAAAATGCGCACAGCTATGATGCCCTCAGTCCTTCCACAAATGGACTTAAAAACTTAGAGGCTTGTTCACCAGGGAAGGAAGACTACTCAAGTATTTGGACAGCTGTTGGAACTGGCATTGATAAATGGAGACCAGAAGCATTGTCACTGCCTCCTCACTCTTTTGGTGAGGGGCATATGGCAGCCAAGTAGTAAATGGACTCCTCTTCATGGTCTGGCAGTTCACAGTGGATTCAATACGTCTACAGATCCAATCAGTGGTCATTTCCTCGGCCTCCAAATGCATTATTGGGTAGATATTCCCAGAAGTTGACATAACCCTCATATTGGGTCTTTGTTCTGTCAGATGAGAAATTTCAATGGGAAAAGCCAAGTGGAATTTTCTGAAATTGCCCCATCCACCTAGTCGAGATAGCAGACCCTTAAGGATCTGAAAAATGGCAAGTTGGAGTTCCCCATTCTATCTCCATTTAATTAACTTGTCTGGCTCCTGTATAATACAGGTGAGTCCTGGAGGAGAGCAGTAGAATACTGCAACTCAGGTAAATAGCACACCTAAATTGGGCCAGATGTAGTGTATGTGCTAGAGCAGATTCACATAGCCTCAGGTACGTGGGATGCAGCTATGGGTTTGGTAAATGTGTCCTTTTCTATCCCTGTCAGAAAAGATCAGAAACAGTTTGCATTTGCATGATACGTTTCTTTGCAGTTAATGATACACATTCACATTTTTGTCCCAGGGCTATGCGAACTATGCCTGAAGAGATATGAATCCTGTGGGATGTGATAGAGAACATCCCATTGAACCACTACACCAATAACTTTTCCTAGGGATCACTGACAGGTTACTGTCATACAATCCAGAATAACAGTACCCTAGACGAAAAAACTCACTCAATAATGACCAAGTTGAGTACAAACATGGGATATCCTGGTTCATATGCCACCCAAAATCTACTGTCCTGACCAAAGGTTAAGAAGGATTCCTGGGTCTCCAGCTGAGAATGAGATCCTGTAGGGGCTAGATATTGTCCTTCAACCTGTAGAATATACACTGGCCTTTCTAGTCTTACAAAGTTTCTCAAATATACTAAAGCAGAAACAAAAGGCTCGGATTTTCCTCTAATATTTCCAATTTGTTGTCTTTTGATGGTGGTCTGAAATGACAATCCAGTAGAAACACAAGAGAACAAATATAAAACAAATTGTAATTCATAGTTTAACCAGCAGATGGTGTCATATTACTGCTTTTTCACTATTTCCCTTTGCTTTTCCTCATTTTTTAATATTGCCCTGACCAGTGTGAATCTATATCCATCTGGTTATTATAAACTTGATGAAGGCCACAGTCACCGATTCTCAAAACATTTGGAGTTGATTTTATATCAATACTGTCTGATGTGCAACCTTCCTTCAAAAAAAAAAAAGATGCTATTACTATGCTCTCACTAATAAAGTTAAAACTGGTGACAGAATGGTAGACCATAATGGAATTTAGGGAGATTTTTGTCTGATTCTATCATCTTCAGATAAGAAATTTATTTTTCCCAAAATAATATATACAGTAATTGTCAAAGCCAAGACTGCTTCTAACCTTCAGTCCCAAATTGAGTTAATCCTGTTATCCCATTACTGCCTTCTCATGGGTTAGGATAAATATTGTTTCAAGAATTTGAAAATATCTTTACTGGAGATATTTTTAAAACCCAGATTGGCAATTATTATTACCCTTGGATGGGCAGTAGGTTGTACAAACAACACATGGAAATGTTGCTTGGTTACAGTCATAAGTCTACAGACTCAGATTAAAAATGGAATGACAAATTTAGGAAACCAGAGAGTATGTATGACTAAGAAGTGGGAAGGAGGATTATGGGATGTGTAAGGATGGAGGTTGTGGCATGATTTATGCATTTTTCTTCCTGCAGAGTTGTACACATTTCTGGAAAAAACAACAGATACAATTAGTCTCATCCACTGGCAGTGTGGACAGTGAAATATGAAATGTGGTTTCAGGGCCACTGGGAAGTCTTCCTGAATCACCTGATCTTAAATTGAATTTAAGTTTTTATGCCCATCATGGTATTGTTAAGGCTTATCAATATATAAGTTCTTGAGTACAAAGTGAGGACTAGTGAAATATGAATCTTAGGCACAGATTCTCATACTTTTTGTTTATAAGAACATTTATGCTCCTAAAAATTATTAAGCATGTCCAAAGAGCATTTGTTTATGTGGGTTATATTTATTGATATCGATCACATTAGACATTAAAACTGAGAAGTTTTTGAAATACAAGAACACACAAGTATGGAAATTAATATAAAATATCAAATATCAACTGTAACTGAAAAATCAAAAAAGAACACAAAAGTGTATACCACCTTTGTTGTTGGAACGATGATATCATGTCCAGTAGCTTTGGAGAAATTCCATCATGTATACATGAGAGAATAAGAATAATAGCAAATAAAGTCAAAGTATTATTATAAGAAAAGTTAGATCTCATGGTTCTCCTTAAGGATCTTGCAGACTTCCTGGGCATCAGAAATTTCTTTAATGTTGTTTAAATTACCTGGTATGGAGCAAGTCTGACAGTCTAAGGGTGTTCGGTAGGCCTAAAAACTTTTTAATTTTGTTTTAAATTATTACATTACAAACGAAAGAAAACATCTTATAATAGATTGATTTGGGGAGGATATGACCAGCTAGGTTGTGTGAAAAGAATATAAACATCCCTTAAACATATGAAAAAGATGCTCGGTATTATGCATAGTAGGAGATGTAAATTAAAACGACACGATCTCTGCATCTATTAATATAATTATATAATTCTTATTTTTTAAATTTGTTTATGTGGTTTATCACATTGATTGATTTGTGTATGTTGAACCACCCTTGTGCCTCTAGAATGAAGCCCACTTGATCGTGGCGTATAATACTTTTAATATGCTGCTATATTCAGTTTGCTAATACCTTATTTAGGATTTTTGCATCTGTGTTCATGAGAGATATTGGTCTGTAGTTTTCTTTTTTTGTGTTATCTTTATCAGGTTTTGGTATCGAAGTAATATTGGCCTCATAAAATGAGTTGGGAAGTATTGCCTACTCTTTGATTTTTTGAAAGAGTTTCAAGAGAATAGATATTAAATCTTTTTGAATGTATGGTAGAATTCACTGGTAAAGCCATCTGGTCTCAAACTTTTACTTTTTGGTAGGTTTTTGATAATTGTTTTAATTTCCATACTGCTGATTGGTCTATTTAGATTTTCTAGTTCTTCTTGATTTAGTCTAGGAAGGTTGTGTTTTTCTGAGTACTGGTCCATTTCTTCTAGGTTATTAAATTTGTTGTTATGTACTTTTTCATAGTACTTTTGTATGATCTTTTGTATTTCTGTGGTGTTTGTCATAATTTCCCTTCTTTCATCCCTGATTTTGTTCATTTGTGTACTTTCTTTTTTTTCTTTAGTGAGTCTAGCCAGGGGTTTGTCTATTTTATTAACTTTCTCAAAGGACCATCTCTTTGTTGTATTTATTTTTTCTATTTATTTTGTTTTCAACTTCATCTACTTCTGCTCTAATTTTGATTATGTCATTCCTTCTGCTGACTTGAGGTTTCATTTGTTCTTCCTTTTCTAGTTTTTAAGATGAAGAATTAGAATATTTATTTGAGCTCATTCTTGTTTTTGGAGATAGGCTGGTAATGATATGAACTTTCCTCTTATGACCACTTTATGTATCTCTTGATCTCTCTTTTTATTTCTTCTGTGATCCAGTTATTCTTCAGTAGCATGTAGTTTAATCCCCATATACTGTGTTTTTTTTTGTGATTTATTTTTGCAGTTGATCTCTAGTTTCAAAGCATCATGATCAGAGAATATGATTGGTATGATTTCAACCCTCTTATATTTGTTGAGGCTATCTCTGTGTCACAGTATGTGGTCACTCCTTGAAAATGTTCCATGTGCACTAGGGAAGAATGTATAAGCAGCTGTTTTGGGATGGAAGGCTCTATAAATGTCAGTTATGTCCAGTAGGTCTAATGTATCATTTAAGGATGTTATTTCCTTATTGATTTTCTGTTTGGATGATCAGTCCATATCCAATAGTGGGGTATTTAAGTCCCCTACTATGATAGTGTTTTGGTCTGTTTCCTCCTTTAGTTCTGTTAGTAATTGCTTTATATATTTCAGGGCTCCCTGATTGGGAGCATAGATATTAATAAGTGTTATGTCTTCATGGTACATGATTCCCTTTATTATTATGAAGTGTCCCTCAGTATCTTTCTTTACCTTTTTTATTTTGAAGTCTATTTCATCTGATATTAGCACCACTACTCATGCTTTTCTCTGAATGCCATTTCTTTGAAAATATCATTTTTCACCCTTTCACTTTGAGTCTATATTTGTCTTTCAAGCTAAGATGTGTCTCCTGGAGGCAGCATATGGTTGGGTTTTGTTTTTGAACCTTCTGCAACTTTGTGCCTTTTTATTGGTGAGTTCAGTCCATTAACATTTAGGGTGATTATTGAAATATGAAGTCTTCTTATAGCCATTTTATCTTTTGCTTTCTGATAGCTCAGTGTTTTCATTGCTTCCTTGTTCTTGTGTTTCTGTTTTCTTTATTTTGATTGGCTTTTGTGGGTTTTCCCTCTGATCCTTCTTGTTTTATGTTATATACTTCAGTTCTAAATCTTTGGTGTGTGGTTATTTTTATAAATATGAAAAGGATAGTGTGTGTGTGTGTGTGTGTGTGTGTGTGTGTGTGCATGTGTGTGTGTGTGTGTACAGTCATCCATTTTCTTCTGCACATGCCTTATCTCCATTCCTCTTTGTGAATTTGGATCTTTGAATACTCCCCTTTTCAGTCATTGTTGTCTTAATTTATGCCTATGTATAATGAATGTTCATTACCATTTTGCTATAGCAATTCTCTCAATGTTTAAGTTTATAATGCCGTGTTCTTAGTAAGGGTTGCAGTGCTCTGCTTCTATTTGCTTGATATTCACTTTACTCCTAATTATGTTTTTTTTTGGGGGGGGAGTCATTTTGTTTTAGGTGAGCTGACCCCTTTCAGTATTTCCTGTAGTGCAGGCCTCGTAGTGGAGAATTCCTTCAATTTTTGTATGTCTGAAAAGTTTTTAATTTCTCCTTCATATCTAAAGGAGAGCTTAGCTGGATACATTATTCTAGGCTGGTAGTTCCTTTTACTTAATCGTTTAAATATTCAATTCCACTCCTTTCTGGCTTGTAAGATTTATGCTGAGAAGTCTGACAATAATCTAATGGTTTTTCCTTTATAAGTTACCTTTTTCTTCTCCCTAGCTGCCCTGAGAATTCTATTCTTGTCATTGATTTTTGATAACTTTAATAAAATGTGTCTTGGTGAAGGCCTTTTTGGGTTGAGGTAATTGACTGTTCTGTTAACTTCTTGAATTCCAAGCTCCAGCTCATTCTTTAGATTTGGGAGATTCTCATCTACTATTTGCCTGAAAATGCTTTCTAGTCCCTGTTCCTCTTCCTCACCTTCAGTAATACCCATTATTCTTGTTTCCTCTTCTAATGGTATCAGCTAGTTCTTGTATTTCTCTTTCATTATTTTTCATTCTTCAGTTTCTCTCTTCTTCCTTCTGATTTATTTCTAGATTTCTGTCTTTGATATCACTGATCCTTTCCTCCATTTGGTTGACTCTATTTCCCAGACTTGCTATTTCATTTTTCAATCTTGCAGTGTTTTTTTTTTTTTTTATCTTCAGAAGTTCTATTTGGTTCTTTTTGAGTGTTTCAATCTCCTTGCTCTGCTCATCTAGTTGTTTTTTCAATTCCTGGAATTGTTGATATGACTCATTTTGGAACTCACTGAGTTTTATCAGAAGTACCATCCTGAATTCTCTGTCGTTTAAGTAACATATTTCTATGTGTCTGTAAGCTTATTTTCTGGAGATTTTTCTCTTTCTTTCTGAGATGCCTCATCACCTTGGTTATACATGGTGTTTAATGGACTATTTCTCCACCTGGGCATTAATGGAAGTGTAGTCAGCCTTTTTTCCAGAAAGCTGATTTATTTATTTATTTATTTATTTATTTATTTATTTATTTTCCAGAAAGAAGGTCTCTTTTTAGCCTGTTGCAAAGAAGGCACTTTTCTTTTCCAGTAGGTGGTTTCTAAGCCTGCTTTATATGAAGCCTTAATAGTGCCTTTTTTTTTCTTATAGATGTTTAAGCACACTCACTACTCTCTGTCTCAGTCCCTGTCAGTGTTAGCAACAGCTTCAGTAGCATTTGCTTAGATTCCCCTGGGGTTCTGCAGAGGGTATGGGGGGAGGGGCCCTCTGGGTTGGGGGTTGAGGGCTGTGGCTCAGCCTTGGTTTTGTTACTGCAGCTGGTAAAAATAAACTATTGTTTCTCTGCCGTCCCGCTTCTCTGCCTTCTTCCCTGATCACTGGGCACTCCTGCCAACAGTGTGGAGCTCACAGCACTCCCAGGCAGGGCTGTTCAAGGAACTCTCTGCACCTTCACCCCTCCCCCTCCCCCTACATGGAGCTCTGGAGGCTGTGAGAAGAAGCTTTGTTATTTCTCCCAGTCCACCGCCTGACACCCAATGTTCTGACCTGTGGTAGCTCTTAGGCGCAGAGCCCATGCTCAGATGTGCTGGTGTGCAGTTTGGGTGATTTTTGTTGAGTTTTAGATGTTCAGCTTATTGTTATTTCAAGGGGAGATATCTGGGGATATCTCTCACTCCATCATGTTTCTCCAAACTCCTCAAGACATTTTTTTATTTATGAACTTATGAATTTTCTTTACAGCTTTATTGAAATATAATAGATAATTGGTTACTCATATTTATAGTGTACAATTTAATAAGATTTTTTAAATTATAGTTGGCATACAATGTTACTTTCATTTGTACAGCATAGTGATTAGAGATCTATATAACTCATAGTGATCACCTCAATAAATCTAATAAACTTCTTCCTCCTTCCATATTTATTATCATATTATTGACTATATTCCTTATGCTATACTTTATATCTCCATGACTATTTCATAACTATCCATTTGTACTTCTTAATCTCTTTGCCCTTTTTCACCTACTCCCTCCACCTCCCTCCCATCTAGTAGCCCTGAAAATATTCTCTGTATCTATGAGTTTGTTTCCATTGTTGTTGTTATTTCGTTCTTTAAATTCTACCTGTATTTGAAATATTTTGACATTTGTCTTTATCTGATTTACTCCACTCAACACAAAACACTTTATGTCCATCATGGAATATCTTTTTCCATCCCCTTACTTTTAGTCTGTATATGTCTCTAACTCTGTAAAGAGTCTCTTTTAGGCAGTATGTGTAGGGGTCTTGTTTTCTCATCCATTCAGCCACCCTCTCTTTTGGTTGGAGCACTTAATTCATTTTTCATTTGAAGTACTTGTTGATAAATATGTAGTTATTGCCATTCTTCATTCATATTTTGGATACACATTTTTTCTTTTTCTTAAAGAAGTCCCTCTAACATTTCCTGTAATACTGGCTTGGTGATGATGAACTCCTTTAGTTTTTTCTTGTCTGAGAAGCTCTTTATCTGTCCTTTGATACCAAATGATAGCATTGCTGGATAAAGTAATTGTGGTTGTAGATCCTGGCTTTTCATCACTTCTAATATTTTGTGCCAAGCCCTTCTGTCCTGCAGTTTCTTTTGAGAAATCAGCTGCTAGTCTTATAGGTGCTCCCTTGTTGGTAACTAACTGCTTTTCTCTTATTGCTTTTAAGACTCTCTCTTTGTATTTAACCTTTGGCATTTTACTTATAATGTTAGTTGGTGTGGGCTTCTTTGGATTCATCTTTTTTGGGGACTCTCTGAGCTTCCTGGGATTGTGTGTCTATTTCCTTCACCAGGTGAGGGAAATTTTACATCATTATTTCTTCAGGTCGGTTTTCAACTTCTTGCTCTCTCTCTTCTTCTGGTACCCCTATGATGTGAATATTGTTATGCTTACTATTGTCCCTAGGCTCCTTAGATTATCTTCATTTGGGGGGATTCTCTTTTCTTGTTGCTTTTTTGATTGGGTGTCCTCCACTGCTCCATCCTCTCTATATCAGTGATTCAATCCTCTGCTTCATCCACTCTGTTGATTACCTCAAATGTACTCTTCATCTCATATAACACGTTCTTCATTTCTGACTTGTTCCCTTTTGTAATTTCCATCTCCATTTTTATGTTTTTTTAATCTCTTTGTCAAAGTTCTCCCTGAGTTCATCTATACTTCCCCTAAGTTCACTGAGCATCCTTATAACCAGTATTTTCAACTCTACATCTGGTAGATTGCTTGACTCCATTTTGTTGAGTTCTTTTTCTGGAACCTTGTTCTGTTCTTTCATGTAGGACATGCTTCTTTGTCTCCCCATTTTGGGTGCCTTTCTGTGTCTATTTCCATATACTAATCAAAGCTCCTAAGTCTCCTGGTCTTATTAGCATGGCTTTGTGTAGTAGATGTCCAATGGCACAGATCTGAGAGCAGTTCAGCTGCAGGCCAAGTTTAGCTCCAGCCTGTGCTCTCTGGGGCCACGTGGTAAGATTCAGCAAGCAATCTACAAATGGCCGACACCACGCTGTGCTAATAGTTGCCTCAAGAGGCCACGCCAGAAACTGATGCCAGCTGCCACCTGTGCGGGGGTTGGAGCTACTCGCTAAAGGGCATGTGGCATACCGAGGACACTACTGGATGTGGCTTGGGTAAGGCCACAAGTTGAGGAGGGCAGCATTTCAGGGAATCCTCTGGGGAGAACGACCTCTGTTATCCAGTTTGATGATATCTCAGCTATGGCGCAGCCTGCAACCGCAAGCTGAGAGTGGGGAGAGCTCAAAAGAGGAAAAATGGATACCGCCAACACTTCTGCCCTGGAGAAAACCTCGCTCCTGGCCCACAATCCAAAGCCCAACAACTCAGTGTCCCCCTGTATGTCCCTCGTGCTCCTTGAGCAGCCCACTTGTCACTGGAGTTCAGAGTAAACAAATATGACACCTCAAAAGTCTGGTCATGGCTATTATCCCTTTAAGAGGAGCATCTGCACCTGTGGCTGTAGCTGCTGTTGTCTCTGTCTCCCTCAGCTGCGTGGGATTGGACAGTCTTGTTTCTCCACCCCCTCCTATCGTTATGGGGTGATTTCTTATTTCTCTCTCTAGTTGTAGTGCCTCTCTTCATCCAGACCCCAGGTGACTCTGTTTGCTATTTGCTCTGTGATTTTGTCACAACTCTGGTGTGGTCGCAAGAAGAGATGTACAAAGCTTCTACCCTCTATGCCATCTTGCCCCAACCTGCTACAATGCTTTTAAGTCTTCTTATGTGAATTTCCTTTTTTAACAAAGAGAAAGTTGGCCCCAGATTCAAAGCCTTTGGCAGGCAACCAAACCTAGCCTGAGTTGTAAAATATTTACTTTGTTTTTCTTGTATTTATTTTTCATTGTCTGCTGTACGTGACAAATTATATTGATTTTTTTCATTTTAGTCATAAATGTAAGGTTTCCTTTTGAATTCATTTACTTTAATATGTGAGCAAATATTTTAAAAGTTATGAAGCCAAAAGCAGGTGGGATATAGCTATGACAAGAAAATATATGAAGGTGGCATGCAAATGGTAAGAACCATTGGACTGGAGCCCATGATTAGTGAGGGACAGTAAAGGGGAATCCTCTCATCAGCCAGAGGGATCATGAGAACACAAATTATTGAGGACCCTAAAAAACAAATAAAGAAGTTTATATTTTATCACAAGGTCATGAGACATTGTTGAAGATTTTCAAGCATGACCATGATATTGATGAGTATTAATCTGGCTGTAGAACATAAGACAAGTCTTTATGCTGACAGTTCCCTCTAGTAGGAATGCTCTTCCCCAAGTATTTGCATGGCTAACTCATTTCTCTCCTTTGTGTCTTTGTTGAAATCTTGCCTTCTTAGGGAGGTCCACCTCAATCACCCTTTTAAAACTGTAGCCTCCTCCTTCTATCAGGGCCTCCCCCAGTAAGCCATATCCTGCTCACATTTTTCTTGTCCATAGCTTTTAGCATCCTCTAACATACTATAACTTATATTGCTTATTATGTGTACTGCTTATGTTTTGTCTCCCTTCTCCTCGCAAGGAAACTTTATGAAGACAAGGATCTACTATATGTCCTGCACCATAGTAGTTTTTTAAATAAACATTTGCTGCATGAATAAGGAAACACATGAATAAAAAGAAGATGAGGGGGATCCTTGTTTGGGAAGCAGGAGTAGAAAGGGATGATAAGAGATAAATGTGAGGTAGCTGTGAAGGAAGTGTGCTTAGAACTTGGCGACTAACTTGAAAGGGGTGTGGCTAGAACTATGGATGACTTCAAGGACTGGAGCCTTCAACAGCTGGTGAAAGACGCTACGAGTGAGAGCTTGAGCCAAGTCTGATGAGAGGGCTGACCTGAGGCAGATTGTGGTTTTACTCCTATTAGGTTTGAAGGGGTAGCTGGCAACCCCAGTGAAAATATCCTGGGTTGGGAAAATTTAATTAAAAACAAAATTTCCCCATCCAGGAAATGTTTTCACCAAGATAGTAGGAAAAGAAAATATTTTTATTACTGAATAAGCAGTAAGTCAGAATGTGATGTGCACGAAAGACAATCTACTAAAACGGGAGTCCCCAATGCCCAGGCCATGGGCCAGTACCAGTCTGTTGTTTATTAGGACCAGGCTGCACAGCAGGACATGAGTGGCAGGCCAGAGAGCGAAGCTTCATCTGTATTTGCAGTGGCTCCCCAGCGTGAGCATCACTGCCTCAGCTCCACCTCAGATCATCAGGCAGTAGATTCTCATAAGAGCACTGGTCCTTAGCATCAAAAAGGTTGAAGACCACTGCACTAAGATTACAAAGACTGAAAGAAATTTTACCCTTTTACTGTATATAGCCAAGCAAATACATGTTCTCAAGGTAAATAATAATTCGCTCCCCAGTTAGAGGATGGGACAGCACCATTTGTTACATATAGTTTATCCTAAATTCACCTGGTAGTAAGGGTGACCATCTGTTAGTTAATTGGCATTATACAAAGAGAAAACAAACTTCTCTTATCTTTAGGACAAGAGGCAGTTTTGTTACTTGGAGACAGGCATCCGCTTAAATTAGGCTCCTAACATCCCACAGAAGCTAGGAGGTAAACAGTAAAAAAAAAAAAAAAAAAAAAAAAAAAAGTGAGTCAAGGTTGCTACACTCCAGCACCTCTCTGCTTAGTTATGCTTCATAGCTGAGTTACCATGACAGACTACTATCATGGAAATTGGATACTACAGGCTCAAACTTTTCAATTAAGTCTCTACCATCTACTGCTAATTTGTATAAAGGAAGAAAAATTGGGAGAAGCACATATACAATGGGGTCTAACTTCCCAACTCTCTTAGTATCTTGATGTTGCAAATATTCATTATTTAGCTTTATGAGGACTAGCTTAGTCACTTGAGCAGGCTCTTATGATAACTGTCTTTCTTGGATCAGTGAGTGATCTGTGTTTCCAAGAGCTTCTTGCTCTTTTTCACTTAGTGGCCAGGAGTTTCTTGTGACACTGGAAAGCTGCATGTGTGTCGAGGTGGAAAGGTGTTTTGGAGGAAGAGACATCTTTGTGACATGAGTACTGACAGAGAGTATCCGGTGACACAGGGAAGATTTAGATGGGGATATCTTGTGACAGAGGCAGGCTGCAGAGACAGCTGGTTAGGACAGAAATTGATAAAGCACAGCCAGCTGGATATCTTCCTAGAGTTCCAAACAGGATAAGGGCAAGACTCTTGGCCCTTGTTTACTGTTACTTATCATAGTAACAGCCTAGTATCTAATGTACCTCTCACCCTCTAAGCCCAAGGCCAGAGAAGGGAAGTCTGGGACACTTGCCAATCTGATTTGCTCACCTCCTTCTCTCTCTTCTCTTTCCCATCATTCTGGAGCCAGAAGGGCAGGCTTCTGCCTGCATGAAGTCTTCCTTTTTCCTAATTCCAATGTCAAATCTATTTTTGCTACACATTGAGAGTTTGTTACAATAAATGGGAACTAAAGGGATTTGGAAAAATCTTTCTCACGTAAAACCTGACTTTCAAGTTTATTGCTTTGCTGTAAAATCCCATTTTGCATGTCAGAAGCTGGCAAATACCTCATTATTTCTTTTTCCAATTCCTCAGTAACAAATGCTAGTCTAATTCCAGAAAATGAGTGCCTTGGATTGACAAGAGGAAATCATCTACATGAAAAGGAAAAAAAAAATCCATTTATAATTTTCTAAAAATGTAAAATTCTTGTTATAAGGATACAAGGATTATTAAATCAACTGATTTTTCAGTGAATTGTTTTTAGAGAAATTAGGATTAATCATGTTGACATAAGGCCGTTCTGTCTTCCCTGCCTTTAATCTGGATTCTTTTTGCTATGTGGGGGGTGGGGGGAGGAGGAGAGTGGCAGGGAAAGTTTAATGCCTCATTTTTAAAAGTATGAGTGGACAATCAAGAATTACTAGACATTTGAGGAAAACCTTTAACGCAAAGACAAATATGAAAGCAAATAAACCAAGAGGATGAAAAGAAAAAAGATAGGCAGCAGAATAATTAATATTCTTAGAGAATTGTGAAAAAAATAATGCATCCATGAAATAAGAATGAAGGACTCTAAAAGCAGAATGCCCTGAGATCAAAAAAAAAAAAAAAAAAAGAGCTTTTGAAAATTAAAACTAATAATTCAAGAATAAAAATTCAATAGATAGTTTAGAGGGTACATTGAGAAAATATCTCAGAAATTAACAGAGCAAATCAATAATAATAACCAAAACCCTAATGAAATGGAAAATGGAAGAGAAAAAAAGAGAATCTGAAGATAAGCAGAAAATAATAGTATTCCAGAACGATAAAATAAAGAAAAAGAGAGAGAAAATTGTCAAAAAACTAACAGAAGACATTTTCAGAGCTAAACATTCTGAGTTTCTAGAATTAAAAAAAAAAAAATCATATGCCCAATACGTTGGATAAAATAACCAATCCTGGGCTGTATCATTATGAAATTTCAGAACCCTAAGGACAAAGAAAAGATCATAAAATCTTCAAGAGAGAAATACAGCTCACTTACAAATACAGCCTGATGTGATCCATCCTCAGGTGTCAGGCTCATTAGAGATTTTCTGACTTAATCTAAGTGCTCCCAGACTTTCAAAGAGTGCAGTTGAAATTATCCAATTCACAATCCTTCCACACAGTCTCTGAATACTCCCTACTGTGGATTGAATTGTGCCCTTCCCCAAATTTATATGTTAAAGTCCTAACTCCCCATGGGACTATATTTGGAGACAGGACCTTTAGGAGGTAAAGGTTAAATGAGGTCATGTGGATGGGGCCTTCAACCAGTAGAAGTTGTGGCCTTAAAAGATGAGAGTCCAAGATGATTACTGGGTACCAAGAACTCCTTGTTTCAGCAATTGACTTTGGGAGAGCTCTTGGAAAACCCTTTGTTCTTACTCTTTTTTCCAAAGATTTGTAGGACTGCCATCAATGCTTTATTTGTTGGATGCATTCTTACTGACACTAGAAGTCAAGACTGTGACTGATATCCTCACCAAGGACCCTTCCAGGGAGTGTACTTTAACCACTTACTTTGACAACTACTGCCTTCCTCTCCTAGGGTTGCCAGACTTTTTTTTTTTTTTTTTTTTTTTTTTTAGTATAAGTATATCCCCTGCAAGCACTGCTTGGAATATACTTATGCTAAGTGTTTTTAATTTAAAAATTAAAAATTAAAATTAAAAAATCAGTCTTTGTTTACTTGAAATTCAAATATACTGGGGTCCTGTATTTTTATCTGCTAAATATGGCAACCATACCCTCTTTCTTACTTTGCCCAGCTTTAATAACTGAGAGACATTAGGAGGGTAAGCTCATTGTTTCTTCCAAAACTGGGAAAGGAGCTTTTTATTAGAGCAGCCCCAACTTACATTTGATTGATATAATTTTTGTGTAGATTTCTATAACCTAATATCTTTCCATCCACAGCTTTCTGCACTCGTGTTTTCAATATCAGCACAGGAACACATTATTTAGATCCCTGTCTTCTGGTAAGTGTGTAGTGAATCAACTAGCTTTGCCCTTAAGCCCTCTACTATCCAGAAAAATAACATGCTCAATTGAAGTACTGAGGCTTTAAGGATTCTCAAACTTCAAGCAAGCAATAAATTGGTTGGCTATGGATAAAAAGCCACCTCACTAGGCAGCTGGCCTCAGTGAATTTGAATACTGCAGGGATGGGGATAAGGAAGCTGGTGAAAGCGCAGGAGGTCCACAGGCAGTTGTGCTGTCCTTTAGTTTCTTCTTCAGTGGTGAATGCTGCTGGGTTTGCCCATATAACAGGTAATCATGAACTGCAATTGTTTGTGGCTGCCATTGGTAGCCCCTGCTCTTCTTTTTTGTTTCTAGCCATTTCTATGTATCTCAGTTTTGCCATTCTGAATGGGATGAAA
The DNA here is from genome assembly GCA_028627145.1 of Eidolon dupreanum. NCBI lineage: Eukaryota > Metazoa > Chordata > Mammalia > Chiroptera > Pteropodidae > Eidolon > Eidolon dupreanum. The sequence continues at coordinate 72,171,823 of CM053502.1, read as the reverse complement.
TTGAGCGGGACCTTGACGTGGTACCCAAAAAGGCTGAAGAAGCTGTTTGCCACTCTGTTCTTCCTTTTCAGCAAGGAGAACTCTATTTGGCTGGGGTGTTCTGTCTTGGTGCTGAGCAGTGCCAGTGGTGTGGGTAGAATGATTCAGGCAAAATCTATCTTTCTGTGTGGTTATTCTCAGTTTTGTTGTTGTTGTTCTACTCTGTTGCTGAAATTTCTTAAGTGGACTTAAGTGGCCTCCAGAGCTCTCTGTTTGTGTTCATGGATAGCTGTCTCTGACAGCTGGGAGCTTCTATGCTGCCATCTATGTGACATTACTCTAAGGGACACATTAAATAAAACATGTCAGTGACTGAGCTCATAAAGTGATTAGAACTGAGAGGACCTTTTGGAATACTCTCTGAGATAAGCACCTGGATCCATGAAATGAGTAGCCATGAGTTGTGCTGCAGCAATGCAGGGATGGACTATATTTAGATATATTCCTCTTGCACCCTCTGAGTCACAAAATAACTACAAGAACTCTCCTGTCTGTCAACAAGAGAGACAGAGACCACAGATAGCTATGGGGAAATTCCCCAGGTGGAAGGTCCTGCACATAGTTGGCAAGCGAATGACACTGGCCCAATATTGGTAGCGGGGGCTGGGTTGCTGTTAATGGGTCCTAACAGGAATAGACACTTACTGTAGACTGGGCTTTATATACTCGGTGGTAGATGCAAATGTTCAAAATACTATTAAAGGATTGGAACAGAAAATATCTACTAATTTGGGGGATGCCAAGTTACATTTCTTCAGACCAAGAGATATATACTTCACAGTCCATAATGCCCACCAGTGTTCATTATCAAATGGACAAATTATATTGCATATTCTCATTAGAGTAATCGTTTAATAGAGAAGTGGAACAAATGGTCGACATGTTTACTGTCTAAGTGGGTACTAGACTTATGCGAGGCATCACTTTGTTAGTTATAGAAATGTCTAAATGTCTATGCTATACACTTAAAACTAATAAAATATTGAATGTCAAATGTAATTTAAATTTTTTTAAATAATAAAAAATAAAAATTAAAAAAGTATTTTTTTAAAAAGAAATACTGTCTATAATGGGAGGAGATAAAGGCATGTGCATGTTTATATTCAATATAAAGAGGGCTAAGGAAGGGTCACCACTGGACAGATTCCTCTGCTTTTCTGGAGAATCTGGGAAAGAGGAACTGAGGGAGATGCTGGTACAACTATATAATTCTTCCTCCCCTTTCACTTCAGCTTTCTTTTTTCCTACCTGATTAAGTGGTCTCAGGACTAAGGATGCAACTATAGGTGCTGGAAGCAGGAATGATTCTTAAGCAAGAAACCATAACAATACCTTTAAATCTTTATATCCAAATTTCTAAGGACACGATAGGGTGGATTGTGCCCTTATCCCATCTGACAAAGTTGAGGCTGACAATGAATGCTGCTGTGTTGCCTAGTGGTGGGGACAACCCATGATTCGGCATCTGTGCAACCCTACTCTATATCAATGGGCTTGGACTGGAGGGGAGGCACTGGCTAGATTAGTATTGCTGCCAGCAATCTGGCCAAACCTAATGTCTCTTCCAAAGATGGAAAAGTCTGGGTAAAAATAAAGGACAAATGGAGAGAGGGAGAAATAATAGATGGGTGTGAAAGAATGAGTAAGTGGATTGTGCAAAGAGGGAAATCCAACATTAATACCTCAAGAAAGGCTCAGAGCAAGAGAATAATATTACTTCTTAGCAAAATTATAGCTGATGCCCAAAAAGATGAATTATATTTGCCAAAGCCAGCCCTTTTTCTGGAACTTGACGAGGTCTAATGAAAACCTGAAACTTGAGTGGCATTACTCTGGGAGACACTCTGGCCATACAATATGATGGACTAGACCAAATGGTTAAGACTAAATGAAACTATAGCAATGTGCCAGTATCTATTGACTCCTATTTTTCAGGCTACATTTACTACAAGGGATTTGGGAAGGAATTTGGGAATACTGCTTCCTTCTGGGACATCAAACCATATGGTATATGGTACTCAGCAGACTGATCACTTAGAAAGTTTCCTGGTTATAGCAGAAAAAATATAATAGAAGCATGCCACAATGTACTATGCACAAACACATATCACCCTTGTTTTTGTGGATGGAAAACTCTGAAGAAGAAAAAGGAAAAACAATAGGTCTCTGATGAGATTAAAACAGTGGGCATCATGTGGTAGATCCAAGTTCCCCTTAAAAACAGCCCAACCCTGAGACCATGGGCCCACAAGACAGGAAGGGTAGTAGGGAAGATAGATACCAGTCTAGGTATTCTGGGTCAAGCAGAGTTTATTTTTTTAATGAGGAGTGGCATTGAGAGGAAAAAGATTTATTAGCTAAGATAGGCCAAATTCTCTTCCAGGAGGAAGGCAAAAGATAAGAGTCAGCCTGGAAAGATAATGAAGTGAGGAAGGCAGACTCAATACATAATGCTGGATAATGCTATAATCCAGCTTTGGGAAAGGTTTTGTACCCTGACCCAATAGGGCCTCTTGACTATTTCAATACAATTGGAGGCTATAGTGACATCGACTGTTGAACTTAACTACCACAACACAAGAGGCACATCTGTGGGAATCCTATGGTCCTCCAAATTTGTGGAAGTTCTCTGGGGGCACTCGTAATTTACATTAATGTACTATGACTACCCTTACCCTCAGAACAGGTCAAAATAAAACATTCCTTTTTATAAGGTTAGTAGGGATAGGAATTATTCTAAATACTACTCGTGTCTTTCCAATAAGAAGGAGGTGGACCCTGCTACATAACAACACACAATGGAAACCAGTCTCAGCACAAGACTGTGAGATGAGATGGGGTGACTGACTTTGTCCCCAGTTAAGCTGGAACCCAGAAGAAACTGAATCATGGCCAATTGTAATGAAAACTATCTTTAATAATATCTGATATATGAGCCAGGATAGATTCTGTTGGGAAGCAAACACCTCTGTAACTCTTACTGATTTGTTCTGTACTGACACTGAGTTGTACAATGATCACACTGAAATCTGATGTAATACTGGTATTCTTGGTAAGCTTTAACTATCTTATGTAAATAAGTCTTACGATGGCACTGATATCAATGATCAAATGTATCCACTGCAAATGTTGCTCTTTTACAGTGCTATTCTAGTTTTATTCTTTAAAAAACATTTTTATAAAAATTAGTTTGCATACTTTTTTAAGACTTTATTTTCTTAGAGCAATTTTAGGTTTACAATGCAACTGAGAAGAAGATACGGAGATTTCCCACATATCCCCCTGCTCCCAAACAGGCATAGCCTCTCCCGTTATCAACATCACTCACCAAAGTGATACATTTTTACCAAGGATGAATCTACTTTAACACATGATAATCACCAAAAGTTCATTGTTTACCTTGGGGATCATTCTCGGTGTATATTTTGTGGATTTGGACAAATGTATAATGACATATATCCAACATTGTAATATCACAAACAGTATTTTCATTGCCTTAAAAAGGTTACTTATTCTTAACCAAACATTTTCATCCAAACTTATGCATCACCTAATAGTGAACTACTCTTGGAATATGAATAATAGTATTCTATTTGTTCATGGTGCATTTAAATAAATAGGTTTTATTCAGTAATATTTCTAAATACCATCTTTATTATTTCTATATTCTTTGTTAAAATCCTAGAAATCTTATATCCGACCAACTGTTTTTTTTTTAGCTCTCTAAGTGAAACATATTTATTCACTAAAGAAATATTTATTAAATGTTTCTACCTTTAACTGCATGCTTGACATTGTGCTAAAGATATAGCCCCTGAGGAGGTCATGTGATGTATGTTACCTTGATTGTTAGCATAACAATAATGTAATAACATGTCATGTGTATAATAATGGGAGTATACAGTGCTTTTGGAAAAGAGTGTTGAGCAACTGACCACAGGAGAGTCAAGAAAGGCTTCACAGAGGTGAAAACACATGCTGGCCTTCAAACGTGTGTAGGAATAAAGATGAAGGACCTTCTTGGCAGAGAGGGTAACTTGGGAGGAGCACAGAACAGGAGATTGTTTGGAAAGTGACAAGAAAAAGACAGAACAGTTAGCCTGTTAATAGCTATGGAACAGCTCTGACAAACAGCTGCTTACATTTCTGCGTATCTGTAGGAATTTAGGATTAATTTCCAGGTGGCTATTTCTGAGATTAACCAAAAGAGAGAAGAGCTAGGTGTCATCCAAACCCAGGAGCCTCCACTTCTTGTTTACACATGAACTTTCCAATCTGCTGCCCACAGCTAATCCACAGGAGGGGATATTTCTCCCTTGTGGTCTCTGAACCTATCCCAGAACTAGCGTCCTTCATCTTCTCCCATTTCTTTTGTCTATAGCTAATGCAAATCCTTTCAGAACAACTCACATGTTTCTTCCCCTTATTTGATGTATAAAAATGCTTACAAAACTCTGGGATGATGGACATGTTGTCTTTTCTACCTAGCCATGCTGCTGGTCATTTAGACCCCATACTCCAAGACTGGTCTTTCTCTTCCCCTCCTCCTTTCCTTTCTTTTCCTTTCTCCTCTTCTTTTCCTCCTTCTTCTCCTTCTTTTTCTCCTTCTTTTCCTTCTTCTTCTCCTTTTTTTTTTTTTTTTGCTAGCAATGACCTAATAAACTCTTTCTTTTAAAAAGACTTTCAACCATGAAAGTTAAAATTTTTTTTATTTAACAGCAGGTTTGGGGAACAATAAGAAATTTCAATATGTCTGAAATTGGTGGTCTAAGTACATTTGAGGAAGGGGGGCCAGGGAGTAATTTTTCGTATATAGCTCCTTCCCTCAAAACTTGTGATCATTTTCTCATGTTTTCTAGAACTTCCAATGGAGGAGGGAAATTCAGTTCACTTAAAAGATTCATTAACATCATGAGTGTCAGCCAGGCAGACTCCTCAAGCCCCAGCCCCAGCCTTCTCTCCTTCTCACCCGACAGGACTTCAGTCCTGACACAAGGCCAACTGAGTGCCACTCAGAAAAGGGTTGTTGTAGTCCTACACCAGTCTCCTGATTGTGGGAGTAACTATTTCATGATTGCTGTTGGTTGCAAAGACTGGTTTTTCAGCTAGGACCTTTCCAGGCCTGAGGTGGTGTTAGGGTGAGTCAGGCATTGGAATTGTGTAATAAAGGATTGAGGGTTTGGTGAATTTCCCCAAGGTTTTTGGCTGACAAACCAGGGAGCCAGTCACTTCCTTCTGTAGAGCACTTAACTAAGTAAACACTTTAACAAAATAGTGTGAAGTAATAGTTTAACCCTCACTTTAGAAATGGAAACTGAAGCTCAGGTAGTAAATAACCCACTGAATACCTAACAGCCAGAAAGTGGTACCACCTTATGCAGTCGGGTCTTTCTGTGAATGTGGAGTGGAAGGGCAGCTCCAATAGGCACTTAACTGGACTATTAAATGGTACATTATCAGTCGATAGTTCTAAAGAAGGACAAGTTCTTCCTCTATTAGACACTCTGAAAACATGGTTATCAATACTACTGTGGGAGCTAAAAAAATGCACACTTTTCCTCCCATCTTCTAAGTTATTCAAGCGAGGCTAATAATCAAATTAACAGAGACATATTAACAGGAGAAAATCAAGTTTTTAATACATGCACATGGGGAATTCACAAAGGCATAAAAATTCTAAAGATGGTGAGGCAACATTGGGTTTATGTGGCACTTTTGGACAAAGGAGAAAGGGGGTGGGATAAGGTATTAGATTTCAGAAGCTAGAATGGGCAATTTACCAGTAGTTGAGGAAGAATCAACACACATGACAGGCAAATTCTTGCTGGGTAACTCAGAAACAATGGGACACAGAGTATCTGGCTAACAGGCTTGGAGTCTTCCTGATCAATGCTAGAGCAAAGATTCTTAAGGTGATTAAGCTACGGCAATGATCTGAAGGCAGGTTTTTCTGTCTGAATCTTTTGGGCAGGAAAGCAAGGAGGATCAAAGGTTTTTCTGAGTCTTTTTTTTTTACCCCTCTTAATAAAAAGCTTAAAATAAATATCCCAAATGGCAGCTTCGGGGAAGCAAAATTTTGGTTTTCTTCATACTTGTGGTAAAGATTGAGTGAATTAAGTGAGAATCACCTTTGGAGAGGCAATTCCTTTCCAAACTTCTACAAAATAGTTCCTTATTTCTATTTTGCCAAAAAGAAGTCTGAGGCTCAGAAAAGTTAAGGAACTTGTCTGAGGGCACAGAGCCAGTAAGTGTTAGAGTCTGAATTTTAACCCAGGTCTGTGGGACTCCAAACCTTGAGTGCATAACCACTCTACAAGAAGGCCAGCATGGAAACTCAGTGTTCTTGCTACCAGCTGGCCAGGCACAACTCCTGATAAATCAGGAGGTGGGCAGAGTGTGTTTTGTTTGCCTTCCTACCTTCTATCAACCTCCACACCCCTATTTCCATCCCCCGTTCCTGAGCACCCAGGACTCTTGTGTCACTCTTCATCTGGTCGAAGAAGGAAGCCTTGTCACTGACTGAGTATATCAAACAGCCTATGATGTTTTGAAAGGATACTCTTCATCTTCCAATCAAAATTGCCAATTTCTACTCTTGTACTCTGCAACCAATTCATCAGAAAATTTTCTTGTATCTATTTAAAAAATATGTTCAGTTTATTTTACCACCTTCATCTCTACCACTTTGGTACAAGCTGCCACCACCTTGCACCTGGATTAATGCAAGTGTCTCTAAATAGTCTCTCTATTTCTTCCTTCACAATGTCCTTGGTCAAGATTAGCGGCATTTCAAGTGCTCAATGACCATGTGTGGCTAGTGGCTTTCCTATTATCTATTATCAATACAGCAGACAGACTGATTCTTTTAAAATTAAAATCAGATATGTCTGCTCAAGATTTCTCATGTCTTGTCTCAAAGTACAAGCAAAATTATTACAATGGCCTACAAATTCCTGCCGGTCTGGCTTTGGCTACCTCTCCTCATTGCTCTTTCCTCTCCTTTTCATCTCCTCTCTTTCTCCTCTTCACTAATGTGGCTCCAAGTTGCTGTGTGCTGTTACTTTGCATGTGCTGTTGTCTCTTCTGCACTGCTTTTGTGCCACAGATCTTCAGGGCTCACTTCTCCACCACATTTGACTCTTAGCTCAATGGTCACCTTAACTGAAAAGCCCCTCCAACCACTCAGTTTAAATAGTACATGCCCCTCCCCCCACTGAGCTTTCACTCTTCCCATTCCTCTACTCTGCTTTGGTTTTCTCCATAGCAACTGAAGTATTACATACGTGTTTGTTTATGTGTGTATTTAGCACTATGAGTACATAAACTTTGTCTTAGATTCTGAAGTATCCCCAGGACAAAGAACGGGCTGCATCCCCAGCACCTTGGCATGCACTAGGTGCTCAATGATATTTACTAAATGAATAATAAAGTAGTCGATAAAACTAAGGTATTAATGACTGTACTGTACTGCTAAAATATTTGCACTTTAGTTGAGACTTACAAAGAGATGCACCTGCATCTGAAGAAATGAATGATGAGTACTCAGAGAGCTATCCTTGTAATTAAGGGAAATATTTTTGATGGAGAAGCCCCTCAAATTATAGCATTCTAGAGAAATCCTGCTCTCGCTGCCGGCCAGCTGGTCCCTGGGTGTGGATCAAGGATAGCAACCTAGAGATAACAGCACTGTCTGATAGAACTTTCTGCAATGATGGGTATGTTTTATGCTTGTAATTTTCAAAAGGGCAGTCACAGCAATGTGTGTCTGTTGAACACTTGAAATGCTGCTAGTGTGACTGAGAAAGTGAATTTTCAATTTTATTTAATTTTAGCGACTCCGGGGGATGAGTCCAGATTACTAGAAGTGAACCCTAAAGAGGAGAGCTCGGGAGCTCCCTGCAAGCTTTGTGACAACCCCCCAGCCCCACCCCGTTGGTACAGACCAGGCCGATAACGTTTCACTTTGCAGTTTCTACCAAGGTCTAAGAGGATCTGAGACAACATAATTCCTTATCTGACTAGTTTCCTAATGTCCAAATCAATTTCTATACACTCAGTATATACTGCCCTAGAGTCTCATGACTCCATGAGCTAGCATCCCCGTTTCTTACTACGAGGAAACTGATTCACAGCATGACTATCATGAGCTGAAGCCTCAACATGATTCATAAAAGATGTAAAGCTAGGCTCAGCTGGATACCAACCCTCACCCCTTTCGCAGGTGGGTGAGTCTGAAACTCACTAACAAAGCTATTAGAACCTGCGGGTGATAATAATAGCACTGATGGTGTGCCAGATACTATTCCAAATAGTTTACGTGATAGATACTGGCATTATCCTATTTCACAATTTAAAAAACTGAGATACAGAAAACTCAAGTTTGCCAAAGATTATACAAATTTTGTGAAGTACTAAATGTTTTAAGCTGCTACATTTTGGAGAGTTTTGGTATGCAGCAAAAGCTAACCGATATCAAGATTTCTAGGAGAAGACTTTGGCATCCTGGGTATGGCAGGGTGACACATTTACCAAAGAAGACACAGTAGGTAACTGGCAAAGTGAAGATTCAAACCTGACAGTCCTATGGTGGAGCCAGTGTGCCTAACCAGTGTGCTCTACTTCATCTGATGTGGCATGGTCTGTGTGTACATATGTGGTTTCCACTCCTCTGTCCTTTTGCCTACTACACACTGTTTCAACCACATTCTCATGCTCATTCCCAGCCCCATTATATATCACACACACAGAGCCCATCTTCTCCCCTTTCTCTGTTGTCAATACCTGCCCCTCTTCTTGTCATTAACTGACCAAGAAGAAATAGGAATCACAGAACGTCATAATGTGCCAGGGCCATGAAGATACAAAAAAAAAAAAAAAAAAAAAAAAAAAGCTCTGATTTTTCTCAATGGGAAAATCTCTACTAGACCCTAGACCAGGATGACGGGTATTGCAGGGAAGTTGGAAGCAGCGGAATCTGAAGGTCTGTCAAATGACCAATAGATCATGAGGTAGGAGATCCTTTGAGGACTAGGACCCTAACATTGGAGGCTATAACACAGGAGCTCCAGGCCAGAAACTTGCACTTGGACTTTGGATATTCCAAAAAAAAAAACACCAGGAGGACCAGAGAAGTGAGACATGTCATTTATTACTCATAAGGCAGGGGAGCTGTGATGGCAGCTGGTCAGAGCTGAAAAAAAGCTGCACCTGGCTAAGAACAAGCAATGTTTTACACACACTAGAGGAAGGAGGGGTTATCTCATTGTGGGAGCAAGGCAGATGGGAGCAAGATATGCTGCTTGGTTTCAGGAGCAGATAACATCCATAGGAACAGCAGAAAACATCCTTTGGAGCAGGCACTGCTGAGAGCTCTTTGTGCACTGCCTTCCTGATAGCTGCAGTCTAGGCAGCCATCTGTCTTCCAGTACGTGGTCCGGCGATGTTCTGAGTTAACCCCACAAGGCCAAAGTCTTGGAAGAGAAGCAGAATGCTAAAGAGTCCTCCTAGAAGCCTCCTCATTAACCACCCCAAACTTAGCAACTTTATTATTTCACACAAAATAAGCTTTGTTATTTCTGGGGGTTGACTGGGTAGTTCTTGTCTAGGCCTGCATGGACGAGCATGATCTCACTCACATGTCTGGGGCCTCAACTAGGACAGTTGGGAGCCTTTCTCTATGTGATCTTATGTCTTCAAGGAAGCTAGACCAGACTCCTTCATATGGCAACAGAAGGGTGCTCAGCAGCAAGAGAAGGTGAACCTCAGTGCATAAGCACTTTTTCAAACTTCTGCTTGGATCATGTGTGCTAATGTCCCATCGGCCAAATCAAGTCACGAGGCCAAGGCCAGATTTCACAAGTGGAGAAATAGACTCTATCTCTTGATGAAAGGGCGGAGCTGCAAAGCCACAGTGCAAATGGGCATACAATGTCCCCATAGGGAAGAATTTGCAGGAACCTTGCAACCTATCAACTTCTGAGCTATACAAACAGTCATTTCCAAATACTACCCAGAACTTGTTGGCAACATTGTCATATTTTGATTTCTTAAGTGGAATCATTTTCATATAAAGGGGAAAGTAGAACTCAAACCTCAAACTTGAAATA
>CM053502.1:72070572-72161178 GCA_028627145.1 Eidolon dupreanum | reverse complement strand
CCAGTGGGAATTCGAAGCAAAGCCAATGACCATGCCAAGAAAATATTTCCCAAGGGATTTAGCAAGAGAGTCTGCTCCCGTGATCCATAAGCTCCTGCTCAGAATCTAATATGTTAGAAAGTCAAGAGCAAAATCGTCTCTCAGGAAATAGGCACTTATCAAACTTCAGAGACAGATATGAGATCAGAACACCATTTATATACACAAATGAGAACTGTAAATGTTTCTTGGCCAGAGCATGTAGTCCGATGGCATGCCACATGGAAAATGAAATGTAATCAGAAGTGGTTAGATGAGACCGCAATCAGAACAAGAGGCATTATTGCATCAGAATATCTGAATATCTGATGTCTGAGTCTGCCCCTCAGTCTCCTCATACTGACTCCAGCCCTTGGCCAGAGCACTGGCTTTCTGGAACAATTTTCAGATGGACACGACAATGCCTTTTCCAAGACTCACCATCCTCTTCTCTCTCCTTGGGTATGTTGCTATCAACAGTCATAGTCAGGTCCTGTCTCTTGCCATCTATTCTGAGTTGATTTCACAGTCGATCTCTCTCAGGGAAATATTTTATTTCCAAATTCTTGGGAGAAGACTCACAGAAACTAACACCACCCCTGTTACGCAATGGCTTTTTTCCTTTCCATGGTTTTTCCTTTCCATTCCTGTGTCCATTAGAGCTTCTGCTGTGGCTTTCATTATTAATGTACATTTGCTATGAATTGGATTTGCTGGGAGGTGCACTTTCAGCATCATCCAACCTTTGCTCTTTTGTACTGAGGCTGCTTTTTAGAGCTTTATAAATGTCTCTGCCTTCCACACTAGTGTTTAGAACAATCTTTGCCATAACCACTTATTCCTCAAGGCACTATGCTCATTATTCCATGTTTATTGATTTTCAAGTGGGGTTACATTTTTCAAGTTTGGGTTCTGTTTCATGTTTTGTTTGACAGCGTTCTGCTGCCTCCTCCATCACAGACTTAGCTCATGTCCTTCACCTGGTCCTCGGAGTTCTTTCTCCTAATACTCCAGCTCTCAGCTCTCGTTGCTCCTGAGAAACACCGGTGGCAAGGTTGCAGGTCCAAATACCCAGACTGCACCCAGACCAATTTGTTTAGACTTTCTGGGGTGACACCTAGCATCTGTTCTTTGCAAAGTTTCCAGATGATTCCAGTGTGCAACCAAGGTTGAGAAACACGGTGACTCAGGGGCTTTGTCCTCCAGCTACCTCCAGTCTCATTCAAGCAGGGGTCCTTTTTTAAAAAAGTTGAAATATATTTAACAGATAACACTGTGTATGTTTAAGGTAAACAACATGATGATTTGATACATTTACGTACTGCAATGTGATTGCCGTTATAGCGTTGGCCAGCACCTCTATCCAGTCACATAATTATTATTTCTTTTTTTTTTTTTTGTGGTGGGAATAAAGGCTTCTTAACCTGAGTGTCCAAGGATAGACTATGATGGGTTTGTGAAACCCTAAATTTGTTACGGTTTGTGTATTTTTCAAGAGAGGGCTTGTAGCTGTCACCTGATTCTTAAAGGGATCTGTGTCTCAAAAAAAAGGAGGACGTTACACCCTACACTCTTTATTCCCAGACAAGATCTTACACCAGAGATTGTCGTCTTTTCTACCATGGAAGCCCCTTTTTTCTTTCCTTTAAGCATGGTAGGTAACAAGTGGCAGGGCCAGTGATAGCAAATGAATTAATGCTTTTAATTCTTTAGAGTTTGTTGTTAGTAATTTGTTTATCTCATGTTTGCTGCTGAATGTCCCAGCATTTCTGAAACCCTCACTCTAGTGTGTTTTTCCTTTATCTGATGCCTGAACTTCCCCTTCAGTGTCAAAATGCTTTCTTAATTCTACCTGGATGGGTGAGGTTTTTTTATTGTTATTATTTTATATTCCTTATTATTTATAAATTTATCTTTCTAGGTTTGGTCCTTTTCATTGTTTCTGGCATGTGTATTTTATGGGGTGGATTTTTATAAGAGGCAATACCTCGAACTTTCTTACAAAAGCAGAAATTCCTTGGTGCTTTTTCTCTCTATTGTCTTCCCAGAAGTAGAGGAAAGGAGGGTCAGGGATATTTACTGAGTACTTAGATGTACCAGGAGCTGGGTTTCAACTACTCCCTTAAGTTTAATTCCTGAAACAACCCTCTGAGGCAGCCACTATTATTCATCATCATGGAAGCTCCCTCTTTTAAAAATGTTTTCTTTATATTGTTAAATTATTTTCAAGAGAGGGTAAACTTCATTCTCTCCTGTCCCCTAACACACACAATCACGTACAGACTTTTCACCTGCTCTTCTATCAGAAAGTGATGCTATCTGAGCTAAGGCTCTCAGCTCACAGTATGTTGTTAGATTTTACCCTCTTTCTTATTCAGCCTTTTCCCTGTAGTATCTGGTACAGAGCCTGTATGTCATAGGTGCTCAATATTTGTTGAACAAATATTAACCTCCAAATATTTGTTGGATAAATGCTAACCTCTAAGTATTGTTGAATGAATGCTAACCTCCAAGTATTGCATCTTTAAAAACCAAAAAGATACACTCATGGAACAAGAACTCTGGGCTTTCAAGAGTCCTGGAAAACCAGTGCTTTGCTAGCACTGTTGGTACAGCCTCCTCATCTCCTTGCTTTTTTCTTCTCAACTCAGTTTCAAATGCCCCTAAGGTTCTGGATCTTTCTTTTACCTGTCCTAGACTTGGTGACCTCTTTGCTTATCCTCATTGCTTAATCTCAGAAAACCCCAGGGTTAGTTATCTTCTATAAAGAAATAATATCTCATAAAAACAAGAGTTAACCCAACACATTAGCTTAACACTTCTGAACCCTTTTTCCTCTTTTGTAAAATAAAGAAATTAGAAATTACCAGGATGAGTTACTTTTAGGATTTAAGATTATAATCCATGTAAGATATATATGTCATATATCATATCATATATACTTATATATTCATATGTCTTTCTATATATTTATTTCCCCCAGGAGCAATGGTTCAGTATTAGCTAATTCAGAGTTTGTGGAGACTTTATAGAAATAAGTACCTCAACAAATGAGCATCTATTGAACCTAGGAGTGGAATGGGTGAATCATATGGAAGGTGTATATTTAACATTTTCAGAAACTACAAAACTATTTTCCAAAGTGGTTTATGGTTTTACATTTGCAACAGTATACAGAAGTTCCATTTGATTCACATCCTCACCTTCGCGTGGTCAGTCTTCTTAATTTTAGCTATTTTAGTAGGAGCATAATGCTATCTCGTGATTTTAATTTGTATTAAGTTGCGATGAATAAGGATTTTGAACATCTTTTCATGTAATATACCTTCTCTGGTAAATTGTTCAACTTTTTTGCCAGTTTTTAAATATCAGTCTGTCTAGAGGTTTATTAGTTTTATTGATCCTTTAAGAACATGTCTCTGACTTCACTGATTTTATTTTTTTATTTTCTGTTCTATCAGTTTCTGCTCTTATCTTTATTTTGCATGCTTTGAGTTCAGTATGACTCTTTTTCTTAGGTTGTTAAAGTTGAAGCTGAAGACATTGATTTGAGACCTTCTTTATTTTTTTTTCAATGTTGTTGTTTTGCGCTATAAAATTTTCTCTAAGCACTTCTTTAGGTGAACCCCATAAATTTTTATATGTTTATATGTTTTCATTTTCATTAAGTTTTCATTTGATTTTTCTTTTAGACTATGCACTATTTAGAAATATGTTCTTAAATTCCAAATATTTTGATTTGTTTCTTTTTTTTTTCAGGGTCTCATATCTTCCTTGTGAATGCCAAAAGTTTTGGGATTTTCCAAATATCTTTCTGTTACTGATTTCCAACTTAATTCAACATGGTCAGAGAACATTTGTTGTGAGACTTAAATCTATTATATTTATTGAGATTTATTTTATGGCCTAGAACATGGCCTATTTTGGTAAATGATCTTTGTGCACATGAAAATAATATCTATTCTGATCATGTTGAGTGAAGTGTTCTTTCAATGTCAGTTAGGTCAAGCATTGTTCAAGTCTTACTTGAACAAACCTTACAAATCTCTACTAATTTTGTGGCAGTCTTTAGTTTAATGTTGCTGTACTAATGAGGAAACCCCTTTCTGAGTACTCTACCTGGTGTGCCTTAATTGACAAAGTTCTACTCTAGCTAGTAGAACTATTGTCAGCCCAGTGTAAACTTTAATCCTTTAATCTTTGCAGGTCATTCTTTCCCTGGCATTGGATAGTTTCCTGACCAGCATTCAGCTGGAGACTTGAGTGGAACCCTCTGCATGTGTCCAGTGTTCTCTTTCTCTGTGCTCTCTCCTTTTCAGTACTGTCTCCTGTGAACCTCAGCTTCTTGGCCTCCTTACTCTCTCAAATCTCTCTGCTCAACCCAGGAACACAGTCAGGCTCTGCCTGGGTTCTCCCTCCCTACTACGTGGTTGGGAAACTCTCCCTACTCAGTAAGCTGGAACAATTGCAGGACTCGCTTCTGTATTCCTACTCTCCCAAGGTTTGCTGTCCTGCACTGTCTGATAGTCTCAGTTTGAAAATTGTTGCCAATAGTAATGATAAAGGGTAAGTGTGTCCTGATCACTGAATTGCTATCTAATTGAGATTTCATTTTGGTTTAATAACTTATTTGAACTGTTTCTGATATGGTATAACTAGAATATTTCTTGATTCCGAACTTAGACATTTTAATAGTGTGAGAAGGGAAGTCTACTGTGAATTGTAACCTCAGTAGAACTGCATTGTGTAGGAGACAATAAAAAAACACAACCTCCTCCTCCAGGGGATATTGTAAATGACTCATTATTCTTCTTCCGAGAATAATGGGTTTTCATTTTTGTTGTCTTTATTGAAATATAGTAGACAGTTAGTTACTTGTACAATTCAATGAGGTGGGTTTTTAAAAATTTTTTCACTTATAGTTGGGATACAATAATATACCAGTTTCAGTTGTATAGCATAGTGATCAGAGATCTACATAACTCGCAAAGTGATCACCCCACTAAATCTTCCCCCTTACATGTTTATTACATTATTAACCATCTTCCCCATGCTACACTCTACACCTCCATGTCTATTCTGCAATTATCCATTTGGACTTCTTAATCCCTTTGCCTTTTTGTCTCTCCAACTCCCCTCCCAGCTAGTATCCCTCAAAATATTCTCTGTATCTATGAGTTATTTCTGCTTTTGTTGTTGTTGATGATGATTTTGTTCTTTAGATTCCACATGAGGTGAAATCATGCAATATTTGTCTTCCTCTATCCAACCCATTTCATTCAGCACAATACCCTCTAGGTCCATCAAGGCAATATCTTTTTCCATCCCGTTCCTTTTAGTCTGTGTGTGTCTTTTAATCTGAAGTGAGTCTCTTGTAGGCAGCATATATAGGGGTCTTGTTTTCTTTTCTTTTCTTTTTCTTTCTTTTTGTTTGTTTTCTTATTCATTCATCCACTCTGTCTTTTGGTTGGAGCACTTAATTTTTTTCCATTTGAGGTACTTGTTGATAGAATGTAGTTATTACCATTCTTTATTCCTGTTTTTGATATATGTTTTTTCTTCTTAAAGAAATTTCTCCAACATTTTCTGTAATACTGGCTTGGTGGTAATATGTTCCTTTAGTTTATTTTTGTCTTGGAAGTTCTTTATCTGTCCTTCGACTCTAAACGATAGTATTCTTGGTTGTAGATCCTGGGTCTTTATCACATCGAATATTTCATGCCGAGCCCTTTTGTCCTGCATAGTTTCTTTTGAAAAACCAGCTGCCAGTCTTATGGGTGCTCCCTTGTGGGTAACTGCTTTTCTCTTTCTGATTTTAAGATTCTCTCTTTGTATTTAATCTTTGGCATTTTAATTATGAGGTATCTTGGTGTGGGCCTCTTTGGATTCCTGAATTTGGGGTTTCTCTGAGCTTCCTGGGGTCATATGTCTATTTCCTTCACCAGGTTAGAGAAGTTTTCCATCATTATTTCTTCAAATATATAGCCAACTTCTTGTCCTCCCTCTTCAGTTACCCCTATGACATGGATATTTTTACCTTTAATAGTGTCTCATAGGCTCCTTAAATTATTATTATAGTCTTGGCTTCTTCCTTCTTGCCATTCTGATTGAGTGTCCTTGACTTTCCTGTCCTCTACATAGGTCGTTTGATCCTCTTCTTTATTCGCTTTGTTTTTTCCATTTAATATACTTCTCATCTCAGATATGTTCTTCATTTCTGACTGCTTCCTTTTTATAACTTCCATTTCCATTTTTATGTTTTTTTATCTCTTTGCTGAATTTATCTACACTTCCAAAAAGTCCATCAAGCATCTTTATAACAGTGTTTTGAACTCTGCATCTGTTAGATTGCTTGACTCCATTATTTTTGGATCTCTATTCTGTTCTCTCATATGATTTCTGCTTCTTTGTCTTCCCATTTTGGCTGCCTTTCTGTGCCTGTTTCTATGTACTAAGCAAAGCTCCTAAGCCTCTCGGTCTTAAATATTGAGACTTTGTGTGGTGTAGATGTCCAGTGGCACAGTCCTGAGAGGGGTTCACCTGCAGGCCAAACTTAGTCTAAGCTTCTACCCCTCTGGGGCCACCTGTTAAGATTTAGCAAAAAATTCACAGATGCTATGCTTATAGTTGCCTCAAAAGGCCACACCAGAAACCAAGGTCAGTTGCCTTCAGTGTGAGTCTAGGTGCTGCTTTGCAAGGAGCACCTGACTCGCTGAAGATATACCTGGATATGGCTTGAGTGGACCTGTGAATTGGGGGAGGTGGAGTTTCAGGGAATCCTCCAGGCAGAGCGATCTCTGTTATCCAGTTTGATGACGTCACAGCTATGGCAGTGCTGTGTCTGCACTGGGAAGGGGGAGGGCTCAACAGGGAACAATGGATACTGCCAGCACTTCTGTACAGAGTGAATCTTTTCTGTGCCCTCATTCCAACAGTGTCCCCCTGTAAGTCCCTGGTGCCCTCTGCACGCAGCCGAATGGCCACTGATGCTCAGAGTGAGCAGGTCCCTCACCATGAAAATCTGCTCGCGGATGTGGCCCCTTTAAGAGGCTTTTGCTGCTGCCGTAGCTTCCATCTCACTCAACCACTCGAGACTCTCTGCAGCCTCGCATCCTTGCCCCATTCTACCTTCTGCTGTTACGGGGTGCTTTCTTGGATTTCTCCCTAGTTGTATGGCTTGTTCATCTAGATCCCAGATGATTTTTCCTTGTTTCTGTTCTTTGTTTCTGCCACAACTTTGATTTGGTTGCCAGAGGGATGAACGGAGTCGCTATCATTTATGCCATTTTTTTTCCACCTTGGTTTCCATTTTCTTATAGTCCACAGGCCTCTCCACTTACCTGAATTGTTTGAGCTCAGGCTCCTCTGATTTATACACTTCACTTTCTAAGCCTGGCCCAACTACTAGCCCTTTTTCTGTTCTCTAAAAGAGTAAGTTTCTTTAAAGTTTGGGTGCTATATACATTCTTCTGGATTTTAATTGAATCTGGAAAATAAGGAGATATTGTTTAATGGTACAGAATTTCTGTTTGGGATGATGACAAAATTCTGAAACTAGATAGTGGTGATGATTTCACAACATTATGAGTGTCCTTAATGCCACTGAATTGTACATGTAAATGTGATGTACACTTTACCATAATAAAACAAAAATAAAATACTAAAAAGATGTTCAGACAATACCATGTTAAATAAAACCAACTGAGTTTCTTTACTGCATGGCATCTCAGAACCTTTAATGGGATAGTTAGAATTGTAACTCTTTAAGGGACCGAGAGATTAATATTTTTCAAGTCATTTTTTTTTGCAGAGTAAATGCATAATAAAAGTTGATCAATAACTAGTATATGTTTAAATTTGAACTATAAGACAGTAAAATGAAACAAAACATAGATTTTGAGCACTGTTTTAGTTAATTAATGCACAGTTCCCCTTCATAAGCATCTGGTCCAAGAAGGATGTTAAATGAGGTGGTGGCCTATGTGCTTCCTCACTCAGTAGCATAGAGGTCAAAGTCATGGAGAAGGCAGATGGAGGAATTGGGAGGAAATGATTGCTCTTTTCTCTCCCCCCATTCTTTCCTGGCTCTGGAAAGGATATGTAGAAGAAAGACAGTGCTTAATTTCTTCCTAACTAATCTCTTAATTTCATTAAACTGAATCAAAGTATCCAGGACACAGAAAATAATTTAATAAAAATACCAGATGCTATTTTTTTTCCATTAATATATGCCACCTAGAAGTCTCTGGGCATTTTTCTTAGAAATTTTAGGTCTACAATAGTTTGGAAACACCGTTCTTTCTCAGGATGCCCATACTTAGTGCACTGCCATACTCATGGGGCAGAGGTGGCATCCATTATGACATTTCTGGGTTCTAGCATTTAGCTATTAAAAATAAGACTAAACAAAATATTTCCCCTTGAATAGAAGCAATGTATACTCTGAAATGGAGTGAAAGTAACAAATATAATCCATAATCCTACAACACAGATATAACCCCTTTTAACATTCCAGTGTATGTTTTCCAGTCTATTTTTCTGTGTATGTATAACTGAGTTTGTGTGTGTGTGGGTGTATGTGTCTGTGTCTGTGTGATAAACAAGTCTGTCTTTCATCCTTGTATCCCAAGCACTTAACACATATCAAGCTCAATCCCTGGTATAGAGAAGGCATTCAATAAATAGGGCTAAATAATTATAAAATTTATACTAAAATTTATAAATTAATTCATTTGTATGAAGCATACAGAATAGATAAATTTATAGAATCAAAAAGTAGATTAATGGTTCCCAGGGTTTGGGGGATAATAAAAATATTAGGGAATTGGATAGTGGTGATGGTTTCATAATCTTGTGACTATAGTAAAACCACCAAACTGCACATTTCAAATATGTGAAGTGTATGGTATATGAATATCTCATTTGAAGATATTACAAAAAATTTATATCACAGTAACAATGACTTGCATTGTAATGAGTTTATACTTTCAAAGTACTGTCCTTTTATTGTATAATTTTAGTCTCATTATAATCTTATAAAGTACATAGTGTGAGTTTATTTAATTCTCCTTACCAGCTGGTGAAACTGAGACCCAGAGAGACTGACTCAGCGATTTTGCCAACATCACACAGCAAATTAGAGGTAGAGCCAGATGTAGAATAAAAATATTATAATTCCCATCCAGTGAACCTCTATTGTCCAATGTAACATTAATGAGCCATAATCATTATCTAGCTAATCAATTTTATATCTTTTGTATAATATTATTATAAAATAATAATAACTTTTATTTAAGTGCCAGCCATATGCCAGGTAGCTTCGTACAATATTTACTAGTCATTATACAATCATCATAAAGTATATATAGTTAGCTTCCTTTTACTGCTTTTAGAAGTTAGCTTATTGGTCCAAGGTTGCCCCATAGGAGACATTTGACAATGTCTGGCGACGTTTTTGGTTGTCATAACTGGGGATGTGCTACTGGCATCTAGTGGGGAGAGACCAAGGATGCTAAACACCCAATGATGCATAGGACAGCCCCCACAACCAAGAATTATCCAGTCCAAAATGTCCATAGTGCTAGGGTTGAGAAATCCTGCTTTAAATGATAATGAAATAATAGATGTAAAAACACTCTACAAAACCAAACCGCTATTTTTATTGTGTTACAAATAGATTTCCTGGGAATGTTAGCTAATATGAGGCCCTCAGCTCATGTTTCTTGGATAGATCAGTTCATGTCAAAAATGCTTCAGCAAATGTTATGCCAAGTGCAATAAGTCAGTCACAAAAAGACAAATACTGCATGATTTCACTTAATACAAGGCACTGACAGTAGTCAAACTCATAGAAAGAAAACATAGAATGTAGTTACCAGGGGCAGAGGTGGAGTGGGCGGGGTCCATAGGGGCATTGTTGTTCAATGGGTATAAAGTTTTAGTTATGCAAGATGAAAAAGTTCTAGAGCTTCATTGTACAGCAATATAAATATAGTTAACACCACTGTACTGTATACTTTATACTTAAAGATGGTTAAGATGGTAAGTTTTATGTTATGTGTTTTTATACCACACACACACACACACACACACACACACACACACAAATTACTTTAGCAAGTTTTTATTGCCAGTAGCACTTGAACTCTACCAGGTTTTAGATTTCTGTAGCAGAAATTAGAAAAGGATACTTTGACAAAATTTTCTGCAATGGTATACACGCCTGAGTAAAAACTACTCTTCCATTATAGCTAATTTGACAGAAATGCAAGAATATGTCAAATATGGAAGGACAGGGGTGGGGTAATGAGAAGAAAGAGGGGTGAGGAGTCAGCAATGGGATCTCATACTGGAGACACTCAGTAGGTGCTTGGAAATAAGCTGATGTGTTGGGTACACTCTTGTTTTTATGAGAAATAATCTCTTTATAGAAGATAACTAAGAATTTAGCGGACATTCATAAATATAAATGTTATTAGAATTAGGAGCCTTTAAATGGGAATTTGAAAATACCTGTTGGCTTTAGTCAAAAAGTTTTCAAAATCATGTTTATTTTACTTTGGATATATTTACCTCATCCTGATAAGACCAGCCCAAATAAGTGTTATCATGCTGTGCTTCAAAGTGCAAATATTTTACCAGCCTCTTTTAAAAAGCACAAATATTATCTTTAGCTTAGGTTTCTGAGAGTAGAAACTGATTATAAGAACAAATCTCATGAAGTTATGATAATTTCATCCTTTGTTTAATTTGTCCTTCAGTTGAATAATGAGTTAGGCCTTGAGAAGCACTTACAAAATTTCATTTTCTGAAGTATTCTCTATTGGACAAAGGAAGAAAAGCTTTTTGAAAGTACCTTATTGGTACTTATTGGACTGGCAGTGACCAGCTGCCACTCCCAAGTCTGGTGCTTGATAGCTGTGTGACTTCAGGCAAGTCACTTTCCATTTTGCTTTCCTTTGTAAAATGACAGTATGGGACAAGATGACCTCTAACCTTCTTTCCAATCCTATCAGTGAACTGTTCTCTTATGTAGTCATTTAACTTTACCGGAAAAAAGTAGTTAGAATTTAAAATTTGATACTCAGTGAAATTACATGAAAAGGATTAAAATTAAATTTATTTTGATATCAGTATATCTAGGACATTGGGGAAATTTTGGTTTTTAAGGCTTGTGTCTAATTCTAAAAATGAATAATGTTAGTGATGGTACATGGCTCTAGGTTCCTCTTATTGCCTTCATATTCTCTCCTGGCTACCCTCCCTGCCAGCACATTCCAAAGGATCCCCAATAACATCCCATACTACAGACCTTGCTTGCTTTTCTTCTATCTACCCTAAATAGTCTCTTGCCCAATTTTTTTCAGAACCTCTACTGAGTTTCAGTGGTTGCTAATGGCTTCATGAGATATTGTCATCTTTCTTGAATAACGCACTTAAACAATTTGCCTCCTTATGAGACCTCTTCATCGTCATTGTGGATACCTTGACTGGTCGGTGGGGATGAGACCTTGAGAGAGGCAAGCTTTTCATCGCCACACTGAGCACTCCTTATGTCTTCAAAGACATTTGTTTCTCTTCAAGTTGCTCCCAGTCTAGTGGAGAATAAAATGTTGTAATGCCATGAAAATTCTCCCTACCTCTCATCCACAAAGGACATGTCAAGCTGTGCTGTATAGGGCCACTATGTGGCAGCACTACATCTTGCCAAAGTTTAGGCCACAGTGAATTCAGGCAAAGTGCTGTGCTGAATTTCCAATTCTTTAGCGGTGCAGGTAAGCTCTAAGAGTGACCAACTGCAGATAGCAGTAATAGCTAGCATTTAAGAGTATTTTCTATGTGCCAGAGTCTGCTCAAAGTGCATTCCACTTATTGACTCGTTAACTCACAAAACAATCACTGATATTATCTTTATTTTATGAATGATGAAACTGAAGCAGAAAGGTAAAGCAACTTGGCCAAGGTCATATAGCTAGGAATCAGCAAAACCAGGATCCACACTTACACAAGTCCGCTACTAAATATGATGTCATTCCAGCATTCACAAGGAAATCTAGAAAATAAAGCAAAAAGTTGTAAAATTGTACTAAGTCCACAACAGTCATCTTGATGTAGCAAAAATATAGGGTTAGCAGAGGCATCAGGAATTACAGCAAACCTTTTCTGTCAAGGGCCAGACAGTAAATATATTAGGCTTTGGTAGCCAGATGGTTTCTGTTGCCAATATTCAACTCTGCCCTTGCTATGTGAGAGCAGCCATTAATAATTTATAAACAAATGAATGTGGCTGTGCTCCAATAAAACTATGTTTATGGACACTAAAATCAAATTTCCATATAATTTTTACATGTCACAAAATATTTTTTCTTCAGATTTTCTTTTAATCATTGAAAACCTTTCTTTTAATTAAATCAATTAAAACCTTTTCTTTTAATCATGTAAAACCTTTCTTAGCTCACAGGCTGTACAAAAACATGTGGCAGACCAGATTGCGCACTCCGCCAACCCTTGCCCCCCATGATTCCCTCTTTCTCACTCCCTACCACAGTTTTGTTGACTCCTGGTCTAGAAGAAAGAAGAGTGATGGGACTTAATCCAAAGATGGCTGCCTACTGTAAGCTAGGTGCTGAAAATACAGAGTTTTCAGGAATACTATTCCACGACCTAGTGGTAAAGCAAACAAGGAAGACATTAGAAGGATAGAAGGTCCTATTAGGGCAGGCAGAAGCGGCCCTAACTCGGGTTTGGGAGGGAAGGTAAGGACACCAGGAAAGTAGTGCCACGCAGGAATCTGATAGATGGGAGAAACACATCCAGAAAAGGTGGAGAGAGACACTATGACAGGTAGAAGGCCTGTGGAATCAGAAGACTTAGGTTTGAGATCCACTGCTACCATTAACTCATGAATGACTCTCAGGCAAGTCTGCCTCCAGGATGAGGGCTTCGATTTCCTAAAGTACAAAACGGGTGTAATGCCAATGCTTACTTCACGGGTTGTCAATGGCATAATGGAGACAAGAGTGTGATAGAGTATGAGTTATAGTTCATTTTCAGTGTTGTCTATTTGTGAATTGAATGAATTGGTCTGAATAATCTGCAAGATCCCTTCCAGCCCTGAAGTTCTATGTGGTCAATGCAACTGTCGATGGTGACCTGCTTTGTGACTGCCCAAAGTTGAAGAAATATATTATCCTTTGTATTCAAAGATGATGTCAGTGATTGTGATGGTGGCTCTCTCTGGTAGAAAAGGGCTGTACGAGGGACACACTTTCTATCCTCACCTCACATGAAAAGAGTTGGCAGTTGTGGCCGACTTGTCAGGATCCTAACTTGAGGTTGACCTAGAGGAAAGTACCCAACTGGGCTCAGCTCTTGCTTGTGTGGCCCCAGTGGCTTATGTTCGATCCCTTCAGTGTAAGAGAACTGCAGGCTTGTGGTTTATTCCCTGTCCCTTAAATGAGTGGCAATATTTTTCTTGCTTAAAATAAGAAGTTGGGGTAGATTTCCCAACAGTCTTGGGATGAACTGACTTCAGCAATAGTATGAAGTCAGGCAAGTGACAAATAAAGAAGAGATGGTAGGAAAAATGAAGATGAATCTGATGTTCAGGTTTATGGTGGGGCTTACAGTTGTTTTTATAACTCTTTTTTTCCTGTATATCAATGATTTAGTCCTTCAAAAATACTGGCAGGTGGGGAATATCTCAAACTCTTCAGTCTTCCCAGAAGTCTGTGACATGATTGCAACAAGAAAGACAATCTTTTCAGGTGAAAATATACTAATGACTCCATTAAGAAACATAACTTGCCAACAATATTTGATCCAAAATCAATACATAATAAAACCTCTGTCTAAAGATAAAGCTGAGCTCCCTTTAGTGATGTCATGGTCATCCACAAAGATTTTAATACATTTGAAAAGCTCTTCAGACTACTTACATGTCTCAAAATGTCCGCTGTATTCACGTGAATGAGAAAGTCACCTCTGCTTTCAAAGATGCAATGGGAAGACTACCTAGCTGCTTTACAAATGCTTTCCTAGTTTCCAAAAAGAAGCCTGTGTTCTACATAGAAATTTCCAGGCTCCAGCCTGACCGGAACTACCTGAGAAACCTCGTAGCTTCTGAAGTTCCATGAGAGCACACTATCAACACCTGTGGGCAAGATTTCCCCCTGAAAATTAACAAGGAAATAGTTCAGTGTCTAAAAGGATTTAAAGGGAAAAATATAACTCCAGAGGTGCTGCCTCCTCTTCATTTTAGCAGAAGGACCAAATACATGCACTTGAAGCAGGGACATCTTTGTTTTTTTCATGCTGTGGACTTGGAAGAGAAATGTGTCTCATTGTGTGTCATCCAATAACATTCTTCAAGAGAGTAGGTGGGTGATCAAAGGACACCTACTCTCCTGAAGAACGTTGCTGGGTGACATGCAATAAGATTCCAGATATGTGGAACTTGATTTCACTCTACATAAAGTCT
This sequence comes from Eidolon dupreanum, assembly GCA_028627145.1. Lineage (NCBI taxonomy): Eukaryota > Metazoa > Chordata > Mammalia > Chiroptera > Pteropodidae > Eidolon > Eidolon dupreanum. The sequence goes on along the minus strand of CM053502.1, from coordinate 72,146,681 downwards.
GGAAGCGGGTGTGTGTGTGTGTGTGTGTGTGTGTGTGTGTGTGTGTATTTTAAAAGACAATAAACGTTATTCATTATACAAATTAAGAAGTAATCGTTGTAAATATATTTGCATTATTTATCGCTTTCTCCATGTATTACTTGATGGAGTTAGGTCATTTCGATTTACAAAATTTTATATCCTGCTGCTTTCACTAACAATAATAGAATAATTTCCTTATCATCTTGAAAATACAAAATAACTGCATTCTTTTTCATAGTATGAATGTACCATAATATGCTCACCAATTCCTCAACTGTTGAGCATTTGTTTCCACTTCTTTACTGTATAAAATGCTATTATTATCATTGCTGAATAACATTAAAAATAAGTAACAATTTTTCACAAAAACTTTGTCACTTTTTAGTGTTATTGTCTTCGGAATGAAAACTTAATAAATAGAGAGATAGGAACAATTAAGTTCTTGATACATATTTTAATATTGTGTATGAAAAGAAAAAGAAAACTTTTTTCTTTATCTTCTTAAATTCTTTGGCTAGGATCCTGGCAATTAAACTGACAAGAGACAAATTAACAAGAGAAAAACAGCATTTATTAACGCATTCAGTATACATATACACAAGAGAAACTCAATGGTGAGTAATTCAAAGAGACAGTGTGGGTCCCAGGTCTGGCTATGATCAGGCTTGCAGCTAGAAATAGGATCCCGTATTTAAAATGTTACGTTAGTGTAGTTGGGAACCTTCACCTAAAATATGTAAATATAATTCAGCTTATTGTATCACACATGTGCGGCTGAATGCCACTATTGTACTCTGATATGTGTGGAGCCATGATATGTGTGAAGCCATGCAGTCCCCTGGAGAGCAGAAAGGGAGCACAAGAAGGGGAGCAGAAGAAGTGCGCACAATACCTCGTCTCCCCGTTATAGGCTGCACTTCCCCTAATGCAACTGCGCTCCACACGATAAAGTTGGTGTCTGCTGTTTCATTCTCATGTTGGCCTTTTGTGCATTCTTCCAACTGAATGTCTCACCATCGAACTGTCCCTTCTCTATCAGCTCGGCACTGACAGACAGTCAAAATTGGGGCTTGCACAGCATCTTAACAAAGAACAATACATTTGTAGAGATGTGACAAGACAAAGGAAAAAGAGCCCAGATTTTTAGGAGTGGCAATTATGGGACAATAAATATATGGTGGGAATTAATGGAAGATAAGGCCTAGTGAGTAAGGTTTTTTTATGTAGATTATTATCCTGGTGCTGCCCCCAGAAGGATTTAGAGTTGTCTCAGGTGATTAAGAATCCTACCCTTTCTGATAGAGAGAGGAAAGGCAGAGATTTTTTTTTATATTTGCTTCTTCTAAATTGCCTTTAGTTCAAAAATAATTCTTATGTCAAAGTGGCATATTTGGGGTAGCATACTCTGTACTCCTTCAATTGCTTTCCAAAATATATTCTAATTTTCAGTCAGTTCACCAGTGAATGAGAGGGCTTATTTTATCACGTCTCTGTTAACAGTGGATATGCTGATATATAGCGGATTCTTGAATAATGTCATTTTGTTCAATGTTGTTTTGTTATAACGTTGATGAGATGCCATAGGAACTTAACTCTTGTTTATACCCATCAGTCTATGGTAAAATTGGCTTCATTATAGGTTGTTTTGCCACAGTTCCAAGAACCTACTTATAACATTAAGTGAGGACTTACTATATTTTTTCTTAAAAGCTACTTAAAAAAATAATTGCATTATTGTTTTTATTTGCAATTCATTGAAGGTGAATATTTTTCAAATGTAATGTAAAAAAATGTTAACCATTTTTATTTGTCTTTGTGGGTTGCCATTTTTCTCTGTAGTGGGTATGGAATTTAAATGCTCTATTGTTAATTATGGAGAAGAGAACATTGGGTCATCAGTAGAAGAAAAGATTAGGGTATTTAGAGAAAAGAATGGAACCTACCCAGAAAGAACAGAGAAAGGCTGAGGCAATTTGAATGGACACTTTTGGTTAATGGGCATAGTGAAATAATTAGATAATTGACAAGGAATGGAAAATCAGCTCTTGCTGAGCTTAATTGGCTTGATTGGCTTTTCCAAATGAGAGGCCCTAATCCTTAATCTTCAGAACAGTTTCTGCTTCTTCCCTACTCCATTTTCAAATTCTGGAAGGGTTTGTGAAACACAGGTGTATATGATATAGATACTCGATGATTTTATTCCCTTGCTGATAAAAGATGTAAAATCATACAAAGCATTTTACTTACCTTTTTAGCAAAGTTCCTATAGGCTACTGTCTATTTTTTATACTTTTGTAAACAGTAAAGAATGCTAGGCCATGAAGAAAATGAAGAAGTTGAATGTTAATGAGGAAGTCAAATTGTAGATCTAGGCCTAACACATGAAGCACAGCATAGGATGAGGGAAAAGATGACCAGTCAAGGCCACTGAAATTTTTCTTTTCCAATTAGAAGAATAATTTATAAGCATTTTAGAAAATATAGAAAAGAGGGAAAACTATATGAAAGATATTAATTTTTCATAACCCCAACACTCAAAAGAAAACTTGTGGACAAAAAGGTATTTCTGTAATAAAACTGACAAGTCCAGTGACAGAAAGTAAATTCCTAACTGAGCAGATCATGGTGGGTAGTATCGTCCCAGGCATATTACTTCTTTAGTGAGAGGTTTTAAGTAAGCCCTGTCCATTGTTCCTGTGTCTCTAGGTTAACACATCTTTGAAATGCCAGAGTAATCCTCTGTTTCAGACCCTTGAAGATAACCACCTTCAAGAGAGCACATAATCTTATTAACTATCTTGTAATCCAGTTTTCACCTTGCTTTCCCTCACCTTTATTTAATCTTTCTTACATTCCCTTTTTAATTTCAAATACATAAAATAAATTGCAAACTGTCATTCTGTGAAGCATTTTTCTCAATCTGTTGAGATCTTGCTCCAAGGTCTATCCTCTATTTGGCTCAAATAAACTCTAATAAAACTCTTATAAAAAGTTTTTGCAGGTTTGGATGTTTTTACGTCAACACTATTAAAAACAGTTGGGTTTTCTTTTAGTCATTTTAGCAATAAGCAATTTTAAGACACTGATTTTGCTGTTCTTTTGGCTTCTCTTAGCTCTACTTCCGCAAAAAAATTTCAACCCAATTGAATTTTTTAAGTTGCTTCTAACCATTTATGGAAAAGAGGAAACTGGATAAATGTGTTGGAAAAGAAGAAATTTTCCTCTACCCTCTAGGTTCTTTTGGCTGGTCTAATAATCAAATAGATATGACAGATTAGCAAAAAAAAAAAAATAACCAAATTTAATACATACATGTATATGGGAACCCCACATACATGAGAGAGTCAGAGACCCCATATGCACAAGAGGTTTAGAGTCAGAAAGGGAACATAGATATATAAGATATTCTGAGAAAGGGATGAGGTAAGCCACCCTGGGGGCTTCAAGGGGTCATTGAAGAATGATAAAAAGAGCAATGTTTAGTACATAGAAGTTTACTGGACTATATGTTGGTCAATAGGATTATTGCTGATAATTTCTTATTATAGACAAGACCCCTAATGCAAATTCTTCTAGGTAGTTAAAGGGAGGGACAGAAGTTTCTCTTGAGCCTGAACCAAAAGTTGCCCTTAGCTCAAAACAATCCATGTACCACAGAAGCACCTCTTGGGATGACTAGCTCTGAACCCACACAAATGCATAATAGCACTTAGCTTGTTCCCTGGAACATAAATCAAAATACATTCTTGGGAGAGTATGTGAAGAGCACGTAGACCTTCCTATTTGTCTGGCCTAGGAGGAACTTGAGGTTCAGGGAGAAGAAGTGACTTGCTCAAGGTTTACAACCTACTTGATGGAGACTAGAATCAAGCTTTCTAACTCCCAGCCCAGGGAGTTTCCTACTAAACCTGGCATTTCCCTTCACTTGTAAGCGGATCTAAATCTGTTAAAGGTCATTCAGGATCTAGGGCTATAGGATTTCCTATCTGGAAGTAAATTTAAAAGAGGACCTTAAGCACAAAGGGTCTGGGAAGGGAATTCAGAAGTTCCTTCTTTGGTGAAAGCAATCCTTGTGTGAGTAAATTGGAGGTAGTCTCAGAAACATACCAGAGAATAATTATCATGAGCCCTACCTATGTCAGAGTGTCCTAGTGAGCAATCCAGCTACATTAATTGCAGTTATTTCCTTGTGCAACTTTTTACAACATTTCTGGAGCTGGAAGCGTTAGATTCAAAGCCTTCCTAGATTCTATAAGGAGGGATAAGCTGGTATTGGTGGCACTTAGATCCTAGTAACTTGAGACACCAGGATAAAGTTCTCTGAAACTCTGAAGGCCAGGCTTTTGGGGGAATAAAGACTAAGAGAACTTTGCATTTCCACATTCCAGCTATTGTTATTCCACTTCTAAACAGTACAATTAACTTGGTTAACCTGCCTTTACCTTAAAGAGAAAGTGAGTAGTCACCAAAGGACGCTCCCTGCCCCAACTTTATCCTCCTGGGAACTGCATGGTAGAGGTAGGTAAGAACCAACTTGCGAGAAAATTACTGGAGGGAACTTGGAGAGAGATGGTCTCTCTGCAACATTACCTCTATTTGATCTCCCATAGAAGTTTAAGATCTAGTAGGCTCATACTCATTTTGGCTTCATGTACGTTTTATATTTCCAGAATCTAGCACAAGTGCCTGGCATAACATAAGTACAAACACACACACAAAGTTTGTTGAGTGACTGAATGAATCATTTGATAGTGATACATGAGATTTCTACTTTTAAAGGTTTTTCAAAGAATAGTTCATGTAAGTTTAGTGTTTCATTTTGTGATGTACTCACTGGGACTATGATTTTTCATTTGTCTTGTTAAATTATTGATATCCATATAAATCTGAGTTACAACTTTTAGCTTTTTATTAAAGGATCATGTTCATTTCTGACTTAACATTTTGCATTATGTTTCTCCATTCCCTTTAGGCAAGGAGAAAATGTTTCCAGAATTTAATAAAGTATTTGGCACTGTCTGGTGTTTAAAACATGCTTTATTTAATTAGTCACTCCCTACAACATTCCTGTGAGGTATGAACTTTCTTTGATAATAGATAAAACTAAAAATGAAGTCCTGGACTATCTCAAAAAGAAATGAAGTAGTTTCGCAATTCTAGTAAAATCCATCTTTCACAATCAAAGACAGATTTACTAAATCAATTCAGATTTTGCCAAATACAAAGCTGCTTTTCTATTTTCCTAATTTTTTCAACTTGGGTCATTGATCTCTTGTGTTAGGGTGGACCCATAATGCAGGCTGTGAAAGAATTCACAAAGGGTCAAGAGAGGAGCGATAGGCAAACTTTTATTCACTTTCCAAGAGAGGAAAGGGGCCAAATGCTAAAGAAGAGGCACTGGCCTGGAGGAGTTGGGCAGTGGATCTTTTATTGGGTTTAAAGAAGAGCAGGATGGGGGCTGAGTAATGGCTTGTGTGAGAACTGGCACCAGTTAGGGTTTTTTGAGCAGAGATGGCAGGAAACTTCAGTTTACCTTAAAACACCAAGATGGGAGTGTTTGCAGGTATCTGGGATGGGTGATAACTTTATAGTAAGTGCAGATATTCGGGCTGCCGTATATTTCCATCCTGTCCTATTAATACAAGCTTAGCAAAGAGATAGATTAGAGATCAGTAGGCTATAGAAAAGGGGGGAAAAGTAGGCTTTTGTCCCTTTTATCTTATAATGGTCTTTACCCATCTGGTGGTGGATTAGCCAAGCAGAGAGTAGGCATCAATGAGTTCCTTGTAGACCGTGGGCTTCTGGAAAAAATGGGGACACTACAATTCCAGCACCCAGGACCTTAAAGATTAGGGGCTCCGTTTGTATATACTCTGTTCTGATTGAACAGCATATTGCATTGCAGTTAAAAGCAAGAAGGCTACATGATTTTAGCACTTTATTATCAGTGATCAGAAGCTCCTGGTCTACCTTGTAGGAAGAATACTTGCTGCAGCAGTGACCTTATGTTCCAACAACTTCACAGTCAAATCAAGGACTTTTTGAGGAGTAGAGTGGAGGAAGGAAAGAACAGAAGTCTAGAAAGGAAAAAAGCTAAACTGGCAGTGGGATTGGGCCTCTGGTTCACCTTCTCCCCAGGAAATCTAACCTCTAAAATCTAGCCAAAACTCTTAATATGAGGACTTTCTGATCTGGGAGAGATTAGACTTAAAACATCTGAGATCCTTAGGCTCAGACTACTCCTTTAGTCATTGGCATTGAAAGCAGAGCATTGCCAGGTATGTTTTCAGGAGCAAATGCAGTCAGAAAGTGCCTTTGGGGCCCAAACTGTACCTGATCTCAAGGTACTATTCATCTTTCAGGTCTTTGCCTCAGATTTTCTTTGCCCCAGTGATATTTAGTTGACTGTTTGGAAAGAACCAGATTTTTTTGTACATTTTCCTACTATCCCATTTCTAGTTATTTTATGTTAAACTATTGCAACCCTCCCCATTTACTACCTGCACTCTTTGCTTCCCCATGGCTTTCCCTCAAGGTCTGAAATTAGCTCTGAGGTCTCTGGCCAGCCCTGGGCTGGGTGCTTTGTGTATGCTACTTCTTCAATCCTCCCAGCTCTAACAGGAAATTAATATTGTCCTGATTTTGGAATTGAAAGACCAAGACTCACAGGTGTGGGAGACCTGGCTAGGAAGGATGCCACCATTGGGGTTTAGAAGTCTTTGAATAACTATAGAGGTTATCTCCCCAAATTTACCCAAGAGGAAGCTGTGAGGTGTGAGATCTAATGAGTTGTTCAAGGGCTCCAAGCTGTCAAGCGTGGACTTTCTGAAGACTTTCTGATACACAGTCCGGGACTTTATTAGCCTCACTTCTTGGCTATCCTAAGCCCTGTTGCTTTAGGTTATTTCCTGTGGTTATTAAAAAAATTAATAAGGGTAAAACAGGATACTGAATTTAACAAAAATAAATATATAAATAAATAGAGAAAGAAGAGGGAGAAAGAGGAGAGCCAGGGCAGAGAAACAGCTGGCATAGTGAAAAAGAACAAAACCTCAAGTGCACTTAAAACCAATTTAATCCAAGCTGCTCTTCCTCTACGAACTCACCAGGCTGTTGTAGCCTCTGAGAAAGTTTCCATTTGGCTTCCCTGGTTCCTTAGCCGGTCACAGAGGTGATGTAATGATTAAATAAATATGGGAAAAGTGCTTTGGGCATCATATGGTCCCAACAATAAGACTAGGATGATGGGCAGCGGACCCACATCCATAGAAACGAAGCTCTTTTCTTCTGCTCCCCTTTCTACCAGTTGTTGAGATGAAACCCTTAAGTGCAGTTATTTTAGTGAAATAAAAGTGAGTTTATGTCTCACAGCAAGAATTTGTGGATATACATTACATAGAGAAAAGCAAATATAGGTTGAACACTGGGACATAAATTTACACCCTGCTGTTTATTGAGTGACTAAGCCACAAATCTATACTGGTTCCCAATTTCTTTAGAACTCTATCCTACCTGATCACTGCCTCCAACTTAGTTTTTGGGGTATACATTTTGATTTGATGTTTAAGCTGGGATGAAAAATCACATTGTTCTTTTTGGTCACTCATTACCATTCCCTTTTATTGTTTTGCACAAATGCAAGAGCAGAGAGCACAGAATTTTGAAGAATGATTAGGGGTATATTTTACAAAAGGGCCTCGGGAAAACAAGGAGGGTCAGGAAAACCAGTTTATCATGTGACCACCAAGATAGTAAGCATCTTTTAGCCCTGGGTTGATGGAGAAAAAAAAGATAGATGTTAATTCTTTTTAAAATGTCTAGCATTGTCTAAGCATTGTCTAACTAATGTACTGTATACTTGAAACTAATTAAAATAAATAAATAATTTTTTAAAAATGTCTAGCATTGTCAAAGATACTGTTTTAAATAATTGTGAATGTTTCTAGAACTCAGAATCAAAGAACTCTTGTAGCACTTAGGTGAGGTACAATTAAGAACGCTAGTGCAGAGAAGTACTAAATTGTAAACGTTCTTGACCCTGTAACTGTAAATCCAGGGACCTATAAATTCAAAGAAGAGCAGGCAAATAAAAGATGCTTTTATGAAGTAATGTGTGGAGGGATGGAATTGTACCAAGAATGAAGTGATAGCTAAAATAAAGAGCTGATGTAATTATACAGATATATTAGGAGAAAAAGCTGTAAAAATCATTTGACTTCAGATAATCATAATTTGTTATTAATGCCTTCATTTAATCATCTTTAGTCAATTTCATTTGATGTGGTCAATGGCTACCTAGAGGAATATTAAAAAGTAAAATAAAAATTAGAAAAATTTTAGTCAACGTTTTTTAAAATTAAAAAAATGTGATTACAGTTGGCAGTTTCAGGTGAACAGTATAGTGGTTAGACAGTTATATAACTTACAAAGTGATCCCTCAATAAGTCTAGTACCCATTTGACACCACAGAGTTTTACAATATTATTGACTATGTTCCCTATGCTGTACTTTACAGCCCCATGACTATTTTGTAACTACCAATTTGTACTTCTTACTCCCTTTACCTTTTCATCCAGTTCCTCAACCGCTCTCCCATTTGGCAACCATCAGTTTGTTTTCTGTAACTATTTGTTTCTGTTTTGTTTGTTTTTTAGATTACACATATAAGTGAAATCATATTGTATTTCTCTTTGTCTAACTGATTTCACTTGGCATAATACCCTCTAGGTCCATTCACGTCGCAAATGGTAAGATTTCATCCTTTTTTATGACTAAGTAATATTCCATTGTATATATGTACCACATCTTCTTTTTCCAATGTATACTTTTTTATGATGGACACTTAGGTTACGTCCATATCTTGGCTATTGTAAATAATGCTGCAATAACATAAGGATGCATATATCTTTTCAAATTAGTGTTTTGGTAAGTATAATTTCTGAAAAGATTGCTCTTATATGACTACAATATTGAAGAAATGATTTGTTTACAAAAATTCTAGATAGATACATAAAAGATAGTCATATAAATAAGATTTAGGTTGACTGAAATTCATTTTGGGTCAGATAAGTAAGACTGTATGTACTTGAATCATGATGTAGATTCTATTTCCTAAAACAAGTGAAGACTAACGCACCTAGTTTTGGAGGATATCCCTGGGTTTTTTCTTATCATTTCCTGTGCTCCTGATGTTTACTAAGCAAAGCTGGCAAGAAACTTGTAAATGCATTAGGTTTCAGCTGGGGTGAGAAAGAAAACAACCTATAATAACTTCAGTTTTATGTTCTAAAGTAATGATTGTGAAAACAATGCCCAAAGAAGACTGAGAAACACTATGAAATATGTTATATTATGATATGAAGTGCAAAACGTAGGATGCAAACTTGCATGTCTCCTGTGTTTTGGATAAAATCAAAATGTGTATGTGTTTGGGCAAGAGCTAAATGAGAGTACAAGGCATGAAAACATTGTATTTACAAGCTCTCTGTAATATTATATTGCCTTTATATTTAAGATATATTGGAAAAAAATAGGTAGTTGAATGTACTAGTATCCACAGATATGAATATAGATTACAAATCATTAATACTTGGAACCTCACACTAATGTGATGAGGGAAATGGAAATGAAAACTTGAGCACTCCATCAATAAATATTTGATTGTCTAATATGTATAGTCAATGGTAGGAGCAAGAAACAGATGGGGAATGCATGAGCTCAGCATTAATGTGCCCCTTCTTTAGGCACACAAGTGCTCTTTCGCACACCTGTACAGCTACCAAATAAAACAAAACTGATTCGTGCTGTTCTAGATGTATAATCTCATTAGCAGGGTTCACGGAGGAAGAAAAGAGGAGTAAGATTTCAAAGGAGAGGTGGTAATGTGTCATTTTCTTGACTTGCAAGTGTTGGGGGAGAAACTCTTGTTTACTCGTCTCACAATCTCCTTTATTAATGAGCATGACTATAAACTATATACATGATCTCATTTTTTTTTCTCCTGACTGATGTAAGAAGATGGTAAAAAGAAACTCCTTTGAAAGGGTTTATAAACCTGAATCTAAGACCTTTTTCTCCTTAAATTCTGGACAGTCCCAAACTGAGATGGGTCCTCTCTCCTACCTCTCCAGGTATCAGGCTACTTCCCCTTTACCCTACTTGGGCTAGGGTGAAATAAACTTGACATTCACTAACTTCGGCATTAACCTTACACAATTTTCGGGTAACCACAAACTGTTAATAGTTTTTGGCTTTTTAAAAATATAGTCTTTATTCATCAGAGTGCTTCAGCCACTTTGTGGAGTAAGTTAGGTGATAAGGTAAGCATGCTAATGTGTGTTGTAAAGGACCTTACCTAGCAGCAGAGAAAATTAAGCTCTGGAAAAAAATTGACTCAATAGCCAGTTATATGCCTTACTTTATAGCATATCCAGCCAATATGGAGAAGAGTGTGTATGTGGAAAAAGACAGGGTTAAGCGATTTATTTTTAGCACTAAATATTTATTGACAGAATGTCTCTCCAGGCGGTGTTCACATGCTTAAAACTGACGCTTTTAACTTGGCAGTGCTGTTTGAGCAAACAAACTCAGTCAGTTGAGCGCAATGATTAACAGGAAGTTGGACAGCTAACACAGTTGCCAACCTTTGTCCAGAAGGCTGGGTTTGAAGTCTTAGAGCGATGACTTGCAGAATGGTCACCGTACCCCATAATGATTTTACTGTTGAGATAGATGGACACATTGGAATCACAACCTCCCTAAGCCAACTTGTTTTTATTTAGTAACAGATTGCAGATTAGCAGGAGACTGATCAAAGCAAATCCAAAGGAATTACATATAAAATGTGTCAAAGAAAAGTGGAAATGCAACACAGAAGTGAATGAGGAGGAAAGGAAGAATGAAAAAAGGACAAGAACAACCAACTGGAAGGGCATAAAATGGCCAACCAGAGCAACATGTACCAAAAGGATGATTATGGATTCTGAAGAAAACGTAAGTTCAATATATCTCCTCTCTGATCAGATCTCAAAGACATTTTACTTATTTCCTGGTTTTGAATAATGGCTTCTTGGAAGCACTATCTTTTTAACGTATCTCTTATCACTGCTCTGATTTTTGTATTTGTTTATAATAAGAAGTTATGGGAGAAGAAACGTTTTCATAGGGCGTTTCTTTTCAATGCTTCACTGTTAGCAGAAGCCTGTCATCAGATTTTTAAGGGAAAGGTTTTTTACTCAACAGAGAATGCATTGAAAACTACTCTCAGTGAATCTACCTGTCATGAATACATAGTTCAAAGTCACTATGTAACAGAAACACTCTCTGAAGAAGAGGCAAGGTTCCCTTTGGCTTACACGATGACCATCCACAAAGACTTTGGCACTTTCGAGAGACTCTTCAGGGCAATTTACATGCCCCAAAACATCTACTGCATTCATGTGGATGAAAAGGCAACAGATACATTTAAAGATTCAGTGAAGCAGTTATTGAACTGCTTCCCAAATGCTTTTCTGGCTTCCAGGATGGAGCCTGTTGTGTATGGTGGGATTTCCAGGCTCCAGGCTGACCTGAACTGCCTGAAAGATCTGGTAGCCTCAGAGATACCATGGAAGTACGCTATCAACACCTGTGGGCAAGATTTCCCCCTGAAAACCAACAAGGAAATAATTCAGTATCTGAAAGGATTTAAAGAGAAAAACATTACCCCAGGGGTGCTGCCCCCAGCTCATGCTATTGGACGGACTAAATATGTTCACCAAGAAATAGTACACTCAAAAAATTCCTACGTGCTTAAAACAACAAAACTGAAAACTTCACCTCCTCACAATATGACCATTTACTTCGGCACTGCTTATGTGGCCCTCACAAGGGAATTTGCTAACTTTGTCCTCCAAGACCAGCGTGCACTTGACTTGCTGTCCTGGTCCAAGGACACCTACAGTCCTGATGAACATTTCTGGGTGACACTCAGTAGAATTCCTAGTAAGTATGTCTCTTAACTTTTATTTTTATGAATAAACATTGCATGGTCAATATTGAATAAACTGTTTAACATAGAATAAAATTAACATTTCAAAGATCTTTACAGTTTCAAATGTTAATTAAAAAAATTTTTTAGTCTACAGCCATGCCACCCTGAACAAGCCCAATCCCGTCTGATCTCAGAAGCTAAGCAGGGTCAGGCCTGGTTAGTACTTGGATGGAAGACCACCTAGGAAGACCAGGTGCTGTAGGCGTAAAAAATAAATAAATAAATAAATAAATAAATAAATAAATAAATAAAAATAATGGATTATAAACTGACAAGTTCCTTGCAATCTGTGAGGTCAACCAAGGATTGCCTTGCCTAAAAAAATAAAATATAAATAAAAAAAAGGTATAGCTGTTCTGCTCACAGAGCAGGTAATATAACCCATTTCCACTTTACAGATAAGGAAGCAAGGCATAGTGATTAGCAGGTCAGGGGTAGAGCTTGACTGCTCAGTCTGATCTTGCTTATAAACCATGCTGCCTTTCTGGGCCTATAGACCCACTTCCAATACTGCTGCAGCCTTGAGACAGGGCAGGCTATGCAAATGAGATTAAACCCAATTCTCCTTTAAGTGTGATGGCATTTACAATCAGGAATAAACATTATAAATTAAATTTGAATGGCAATTTGAACGTTTTAATGTTTGCCCCAGTTGAAGCTCCTTTGGCTAAATTCACATCCTTTCAAAATAGGAGAAAGGTATAACTTAAAATTTTTAATTTGCAAGTTCTTTCCTGAAATTGAACCAGAATTTAGAGCATCTTAAAGATTTCTAAACCAGTCCCTTCATTTTATAGACAAAGAAACTTCAGTGTGGTTTTACGAGGTGCTCAAATTACCCAGCTAGTAAGTGAACATGCCAATTATAAACCAGGTCTCTTAAGCCTAATGTTCTTTTTTAACTTGATTTTCAATTAGGTCTCAGTTGTTACTCAATTAACTCCACTTTCCCTTTGGTCCAAGTTCCAAATGATTTGAATGATCTCAAGTTGTTTACAGTGAACCAATTCAGTTCTGCTAGGTCAATTCAAAATAAAAATTCAGAGTCACAGTTCAAGGGAAAAGTAACTAGAATTAATATGAGGATCTGGTTCATGGTTTCTTGAGATTAATGGTTCAACCCTGAATGTATACTTCAATCACCTGGAGCATTTAAAAGTACATAAGTCCAGGCTCCATTTCCCAGAAAGCCTTCCTGTGTAGATTAGCCTTCTGTATTTGTTCTATCTCCAGATGATTCTCAGGAACAGCCCAGGGCTGTTAAGCATTCGTTGTAGCTGTTTGTTTTAGATATTGGTATAGAAACTTCATAAACTTAAAATGCATCCCCCCCCCACCACCACTCGAAAACAACCCCTTTCTTTCCATCTCTTTATTTCCTTCTTTCTTTCTTTTTCCCTTTCTTTCCTTCCTTCCTTCCTTCCTTCCTTCCTTCCTTCCTTCCTTCCTTCCTTCCTTCCTTCCTTCCTTCCTTCCTTCTCTCCCTCTCCTTCTCCCTCTCTTCCTCTCCCTTTCTCTCCCTCTCTCTCTCTCCCTCTCTCTCTCTCTCTCTCTTTTTTCTTTCTCTGCTTTCTTCTTAATTGTGATGTAATTCACATATAACATTATATTAGTTTCAGGTGTACAACATAATGATTAGATATTTGTATATATTGCAAAATGATCACCACAATCAGTCTAGGTAACATTAATCACCACACATGGTTACAATTACAATTTTTTCTTCTTGTGATGAGAACCTTTTAGAACTAGTCTTTTAGCAACATTCCAATATACAATATAGCATTGTTAACTATAGTCCCCACACTGTACATTACATCCCAGGACTTATTCATACATCAATGGACACATAGGTGGTTTCCATATCTTGGCTACTATAAATAATGCTGCAGTGAATATGGGGTGAATATATCTTTTCAAGTTAGTGTTTTCATTTCCTTTTGAACCCATAGGTTTCCCAGAACTGGAAGGGGTAATGTTATAGGAATGAAAGAAATCAAGGCTCAGGAAAGTGAGGTGGGGGAGACATGACCATACAGTTGTTCATATGAAATTGTAGTGTGCAGAATAAGACAGGTAAAAGTCCCACTTCTCTTACGTGTTGCTTGGACCTAGTATGATGTATACTGCTCTGGTGTGGGCACCAGATTTTAAAGGGAGACATTGATAAAGCAGGTTCCAAAGAGAGCAGCCAAGAAGAATTAAAAGCCAAACCCCATTTTTTTAAAAAAGGACTAAGACAAACAAAATGGATATTTAATCTGAAAAAAACTTAAGGAGGTATTACTGTCTTCACATAAAGATTTGCTCGTGAGAGAGAAATTGAATCAATTCTGTAGTTTTGGAAGAAGAATCTAAGGTTGGTGGTGGGAAGTATAAGAACCTATTGATCTGGGATTGGAATGCACAGCTCCCTCACTAGTGAATAAGCCTGAGGAATATGTGGAAGCAGAGACTGGAGAAAGGCTATGAAGGAAACTCATTTATCAAGTATTGGATTAAATGAGCTATGAGTCTCTTCTCTGAGAGTTCATGATTATAAATCTAATCAGTTTATTGAACAGAAATTTAAGATTAACACTCTGGCTCTTCAACATGCTTTATCTATTGAAACTTGTTTTTTATACCTCTCTCTGCTTAGCAGTTATAGGTTTGCAAAGCAATGAAAAACAAATGCACTGCTTTACATGTTTCAAAAACTTAGAAGAGTGAGCCCTTGAAGTAGTCTCTGTGTTACACGTACAAAGGATCCTTGTTAGAGACTGTGGCTCCCCACTGGTGCTGCCACCTCTTGTGGGATTTGGGTTGCACTGAGTGTAGGACTTAGCCATGAAGAGGTGAGGAAACTGGAACCATAGGAGGCTGTCTTGTTTAACTGTTACTTCTGCTATGCAGAAAGCTGGGCCATTCTGTTTTGAGGACCCTTTTAGTTGATGTATTAGTTGGTTAGTTGTTTGTTTTGGCTATTTTAAGATTGATATAGTTGACTGTGTGAACGGGGGCTTATTAGGATAATCAAAGAAGTAACAGGCCAAATAACTCTCAAAAATAAAATGACCCCATAGGGAGCTAGAACAATACCATCCAATAGAAATATCATGTGAGCCACATATGTAATTTTGGATTTTCTGGTAGCCACATTAAAAGAAACAAAAATAAATAGGTGAAATTAATTTAAGTGATGTACTGGCTTTAACCCAATATAAAATAACATTTATACATCTGGCAGGTGACTACTGTAATAGACAGGGAAGGTAGGCCAAGCGTCTTCCTTGCTCTGGGTAGAATGATCGAACAATAGCAGTGCTGTCCTAGCAGCATTGAGATGTTGTCCATGCTCATGTCTCAGCATCTTCACCTCTGCTTTTTTTGCTTTGCTTATCTAAAATTCTTCATTCTGATTCAGAGCTTCCACTTGCTATAGGGCCCATGGACCTGTGGCTTCTACTTTCTGCATCTTACCCTTGTGTTGACAGATTCTGTTCTGATCTGTTGCCAATTCCTCTCTCTGTCTCCTTCAGATATACCCAGAGAGTTTTGCTTCGGGTCGTGTAGTCACTGTGCAATGAGTATCCCTGTTCTCATTTTACACCACTTCATAGGCTGCTGCTAACCTCTCTGTAGATAGTTGCCCTTAATTTAGGCCCCAGCTGTGGCCAGGATGGCAGTGGTTTAGAGCACAAAACAAAATATCGTCACCTATACATAGTAAGTCCCTTAAGCAGTGGCTTCTCAGAAGATAAGAATTCCTGTATGGTCTACTGCTGCAAAGATTTCCATGAGGACAAAAATGTCACAGAAAGGAAGTTCACATATGGCTTTAAAGAGGCTGCCCAATGAATTTCACTAGCGGCTGCCTGTGATAGGGACTGTCAATGGCTTTGTTTCATTTGTCTTGTGTTCCTTGGAATTAAAGGTTTAAAAACTGACCAATGATTTCTGCCTCATTTGCTACAAAGGAGTATTTCTAATACGACTCTATGGGAGGTTATTTCAAATTCATATTAAAATCTGAATGAGTGAGAAAAGAGCCTTTGTTGAGAGCAGGTTTCATTGTGCATGGGAGGGAAAAGAAATTCCAAGGTGCCTGAGGGGAAGGACCAGAGAAAGGAAGAATGTTGGAGATCATAGACCTAGAAGACAGGCTCTACCTGCTTCTCATTTTTTTTTCCCTCTGGAGCCAGCCTCTGGATGGGCCCTGTTGATATTCTGTGTCACATTCACACCCCTGTGCCCTTGAGAAGAGAGGCTTCTTGCATTTTCATTTGCTATAGAGTCCATATTGGCTTCATTGTCATTATCTGAGACTGGCTAAATCACTTTAGTCCCTGTATGTGTAAAAATACAAAGTTGATGTGCCAAGTACTGAAATCTTCAGAGAGCAACTATGGGAGGCAGGGAAGAGGAGATCCGAATCAAGATGGTCCTGGGAACTCATACTTCTGGTCTCGGTGATTTGGCTGGGATCTTGATGTGTCCAGAGGGAATTTATGTACCTCAAACACCTGCTTGCAGAGCTTCCAAGATCACTGGGCTAGGGGCAGACTTGTAGGAGAGGAAAATATGGAGGGTTAGCTTTACTATTAGCTTGAGCAATTTCCATTTCTGTATCTGCTAGAAATACCAATTTGTGCCAACTCAAACAAAAATAAATTGGAGGGGACACCTGTGAGTTCTTTTCAAGGAAATACAGTCTTGAGAAAGTGATAAATGGTGTGACAAACTTCACTTTCTATGGATTGTCAAGGAAACAGTGGAATTAATTTTAGCTTGTCCAGAAGAAATGAAGGGTGAAGTTTTAACTTGTGGGTGATCTTGTTTTTGCCATATCTTTGTTTGCCCTCCTTCACTGGTCACTGGGTTTGTTCTTTGGGCATTCTGGGGCTCTATACTCCATTTTTACTTTATACTTTCTCCTTCCCCAGCTAAGTTAGACTATTATTTCCTGCTTCTTTTCTCTCAAGAGGATTGTCTTGGAAGTTAAATCCTAATGAGACTCAGGACACTCAGACATTAAGTATGTTTTATGCTTTAAGTTATGGAATAATGGGCTTAGTTGCTTAGTTATGACTCAGTAGAACAGAGGACCCCTGGAGATTTTTATTTTTTGAGTTTTAAAAAAGGTTATAATATCTGTAAATTAGAGTTGCCCTAAAATGTAGTTTAGTTGAATCAAGTGCATTTTACGTATCCACATGTATTAGCATCAAAATGGTTTGCATAATAATGATGATGTATATAAATACATTTGCTTTATTAATTATACCATCTTCTGGGATTTCTGAAAAATAATCAGAGATGTGACCCTGTTTTAATATTAATCAAGTCAATTAAATTAAGATATCATTAATTAATCATTTAATTAATTTAATGAAACAATTATTAATGCTTAATATTCAGAAATAACATTTCTTCCTGTGGAGCTCTATGTTAATTTATATGAAGGAAGCTAAAAGTAGATTGAAGTAAAAAAAAAATTAATGGTTAGGCCAAATTAAACTAGAGTCAGTGGTCATTAATTAGAATGTATTCAGGCTTACAAAAATTGTAGAGTGTGAAAAAAACTGTAGTGTATGTTGAACAAATGATCTAAAGATGTGTTTACTCTGTAGAGTAAAATGGTTGCTCCCATTTGCTGGTGGAATTTAAAATCACAGTCCTGGCCTGGCTACTTACGGTCTGTGTAAGTTTGGGCAAGATGCCTAATTTCTCTGAGCCTGATTTTTCATCTACATCTCGAGAATAAAATCTCTTTTCTATTGGAGTGTTAGAAGGATTAGAGTACACAAATTGTACCTAGTATGTTGTAAAGACTCTTTAAATGTTCAAGGAAATGGGGAACAGACTAACTTCTTAGATGGTGATTTTTGAGGTTTTAATGTTAGTATTTTAAAACTTCGGTATGTGGGCAAAAAACTCTCATGAACATTTGGCTTTAAAGGTGCAAAGATAATTTTTTGCTAGAATTCAGGTATGTGGCTTGCAGAGGTTACCCCTCAGCTGTAGCTTTACTTAGCAGTTTCACATGTGTAGAGTCTTAAGTAGTTGGTTTCTCTTTCCTCTAATTAGGAAGCAGAATTCTGTGACTGGTTGAAAGCCTTACACTCTGGCATCTTCTGTCACTGTACATTGGTCTGAAAACAAATGGTATACTTGCTCGTGCTGTCCCATTGCTTGAGAATGCTCTTTACTTTCACCACTCATTCCAGTCATTTCTCAAGATGCATTTGAAACGTTGTGTCCTCAAAGAAGCCTTCCCTGCTCCTTTCTCCCACAGAGGTAGCTGCCCCTCCCCACCCGCTTTCCTCCTACGTGGGTAACAGCACCTCTTCCATTGTACCTTAACCACTTGTGTGGATCCTGGTCCCCCTTTACCCTGCATTTCTGCTCCTTTCCCACCATACATAACCCAAATATGAGAAAGTAAACCGAATGACTGAAGGTAGTACCTAGACATTTGCCTAGCCTCATCATTCTGTGGGGCTCCAATATAATGTTGAATGAAGAGCAAATGAATGGGAGAGCAAGTAGTATTATGCTTGTCTAATACAATATTTTCTATAAATGAAGAAAATTCTTCTGCAGCTTTGCAGGGAGTTTATTTTCTTCCTTGTCAATTCTTGTTCAGCTTTGACACAGTTCACAGGGCAGTAGTCCTGACCCCTACCTACTTTTCTAAAGGGCAAACATCCTTTGCCACGTATGCTAAAAACATTAGAAAATACTTTGGGAGCGAAGTTGGCCTGTGAGAGCTTTTAGTCATCTGATTGCTAAGGTCGGTATAAATTAACCTCTTTATGCATTTTGAAGATTGAAATTGTGCATTTTAGTTCAGGTCTAGAAAAGTAAAACAACAGTTATGAGAATTTTCCAGAGTCATTTTAGCCCCAAGAGGCTTTTATTGAAGATATCCAGAAAATGTAGTTAAAGCGGTTTATTTGGCTACGACTTGAATTCCCTCTATAATTACTAGGTTCCAAACAGACTTCAGCCTTTAAGCCAATTTCCCGCCCCCACTCCCCAGGCCTTTTTTTTTTACCTGAAGAAACCCTCATTATCTTTGAGGGCTCAGCTGAGTAGTAAGATCCCTGCCCAAGGCAGAATTGACCCGTGTCCTCTGTGCCACAGGTGCTCTGTTTTTACCTCACTGATAGCCTTTATCCTCTTCTTAGGGTTTATTGTTTGGGCATCTGTGGGGACAGACGGAATGCAGAGTCCTGTAGGGTCCATGAGATTTATATCTTCTCGAGCCTCCACCTGTACCCTGCTTGGTGTCAGATGGAATCGATTCACCTTATGTTGCTAGTATAAAATAAATATAATGTTGCCTTCCTGCAAATCTAGAAGTTTCCCACTGTCCAAGTCACCAACAGCTTAGAATAGACTGAGTTACCAGCTGCTTTCTGCAGCCAGGCTTAGGGACGCAGACAAAGCCTTTCTAGAAGGCATCTAAGCCATCACCATCACCATTCTTTACAATGTCAAGCACTGGATGAATTGTTTTTTCTTTTTCTAAGTTAATAGCTTTATTGAGGTATAATTTATGTACCACAGAAAGTAGGTATATAATTCACATACCTTAATATTCACCAAATTTACACATTTCAAGTGTACGATTCAATGATTTTTATTATATTTACAGAGTTGTACAAACCTGACCCTAATCTAATTTAGAATATATTTCACCTCCAAAAGAAACCTCACTTACAGCCACTTTCCATTTCTGTAGGAATTTGCCTTTTCTAGACATTTCATATAAATTGAATTATATGTTTTTCCATGTCTGGCTCCTTCTATTTAGTATAATATTTTTGAGGTTCATCCTTGTCATAGCATGAATCAGTATATTACTTCTCTATGTGGATGACTAATATTCCATTATATAAATAATATACCACATTTTGCTTATCCATTCATTTGTTACACTTAAGGTGTCTTTTTTTTTTTTTTTTTTTGGCCATTATGAATAATGTTGCTATGAACATTCCTAAACAAATCTTTGTATAGACACGTGTTTTCATTTCTCCTGGGTAGATCTCAAGAGTGAAATTGCTGGCCTATATGGTAATTCTGTTTAATATTTGGAGGAACTGCCAAACTGGTTTCCAAAGCACGCCCTCTGTTTTACTTTGCCACCAGCAGTCTGTGAGGGAGGGTTCCAGTTATTTCACATCTTCACCAACACGTGTTATTGCCTGTCTTTTTATTGAAGCCATTCTAGTGAGTCTGAAATAATATTTCACTATAATTTTGATTTTCATTTCCCTAATGAACAATGATGTTGAATATCTTTTCATGTGCTCGTTGGTCTTTGATATATCTTCTTAGGAAAGGACTAAGTGCCTTTTAGACTTATTTATTTGAATCTGAGTAGGTATTGTTGTGATACCTATTTTAAAGATGAAGAAACTTGCAGAATGGAGAATTTATGGTACTTGCCCAAGGACAACCGGCTTGTAAGTACCAGATGGTTAAATTTATTTTGAAGATGGGGTGAATTAAGAGATGAAATTGTTTAACATTGAATTAAGGACACACTGTACGGCCAAAATATTAATTTAGGTGTCTACCTCTTGAGTCCTCTGACTAAGCAATTAGATAAGCCTCATTTGAAAAGTAAATAAAGCAACCCATTTAATAGAGATACTGTCCTAATATGTAGTTATTGTAACTTGACCCCTTTTCTGTGGTTTTATGAAAACCTAATTCTTACCTCCTATTAAGATTCAAATGGCTTCAATTCCCTCTTTTCTAATAAAACTATGTCAACTATCTTTAGTCTATATCGTGTCAATATAAGAAACGTCTAAACCTATAGAGAATTTTTGTAAGAGTTTATTTGAGCCAAACTGACAACAATTGTCAGGGAGCAAGATCTCAAATATTTTGGAGAATGAGAGTTTGCAGTTTCTATCATGCATCTGGAATTGAGGAGGGAACAGAAGAAGATTACATGAAGGTGGGAGAAAGCAAGGCAGGGGTTGGATTACAGCAGCGGTCGCCAACCTTTTTGGCACCAGGGACTGGTGCTACTATGAGAGTCTAATGCCTGAGGATCTGTGATGGAGCTGAGGTGTTGATGCTCGCACTGAGGAGCAGCTGCAAATACAGATGAAGTTTCACTTGCTTGCTCGCCACTCACCTGCTGCTGTGCATCTGGGTTCCTAATAGGCCATGGACTGATAGACCATGGACCAGTACCGGTCCATAGCCCAGGGGTTGGGGACCCCTGGATTACAAGATAGTCAATGAGAGTATGTGCTCTTTCTCAGGTAGTAATCCTTCTGAGGTGACTGAAAAAGAGATATTTCAAAGATGTGTTAACCTAGGTACACCAAGACAATGAACAGGCTTGCTTAAGGCAAAGGTAAACTTTTACTAAAGAAGTTATATGGATGGGGTGTGACTATCCACCATAACCTACCCAATTAAGGATTTCTGATCAGATAACCTGTCAGGTTATTTTCAATGAGATTTATTACAGAGCTCCTTTTTTGTCCATAGTCCTCATCCTCCCAGCTCTTTAGCAGTGCGACAAAGTGTGCTGGAGTCCTAGTTAATGTTTTTGTGACTTTCATAAGATTTTCCCCCTGGCTGTGGTCTCCATTTGTGTGTGTACATTGGTCTGTGCTAGCTATATTTGACCACCTAGAAACTTAGGTGGGGGCTTGTTTAAATTCACATTAGTTTATTATTTTAAATACCAATTCTTGTGTTACTGAGCTTGACAAATTTAAGAAGTATCTGACAGAGTTTCACAATCATTTGTTTTTACTTCAGAGGATTCATAAATGTGTCTAGTTTTCTCCTTATTAGGAATGAAGCAAATGTCAAATTCCTAATAATCTTTGGAATCCTAACTAACCTTTGTCTAGCCTTGGTGAAAAACCATAACATTTTTTTATGGAGAGTAAATCAGCCACCCTTGTAGAATTTTCCATTCAAATGCTAAGCCATGCATAGATGGTTTTAGTTCCTCTTGAGATTTTACAGGGCTCAGTTCTGCTCTGTGAGACTCTAGTGTCTTCAATCTCATGAATCAGGCAAAAGCTAGGCAAAGGAGGATGTTTACAGCTCTCCTAGCTTTCCAAAATTGAAGCTATAAAAAGAAAGGTTAAGATAGGAGGGGAAATGAAACTTGGGACGAGGCAGGATTGGGAATGAAGTTAATTGCAATGATAGGTCACTATTGACTAGATAAGGGGCCCAAGAATAGAAACCTGAGCTTTTCTGAAGGTCGTAGGGCCCAGCATATCCTCATTCATAGTGCAACCAGAAATAGCTCGGTCTTTTTCCAAAGGGTGTGGAGTGCTTTTAGCTTGTTACCCAACTGTTTCCTGCAAAAACAGTCTCTCCTGGTTAAACTTTGTGTTCATTGCTGACCTTCCCAGCTGAGGCTATGCACGCTGATGTGCTGGCAGTGGTTGCAGACTGGCTACGTATTGACTCTGGCAGCATGTATGGCACACAAGGTCCAGGGCAGTTGAAGCCCCTTGGCCAGACATCTCTAGTCATAGAATCCATTTTTTTTACAAGTGCCAGGCAAATAATTTTTTTCCATATGCATCATGGTGAGAAAACTGTCAAAAAATTCTTCCTTAATATACCATCCCAAATTAAAAACTAGATTTCAGAATCTCGGCGGAATAAAGTTTCCATTTGGTCATAAAAGGTATGGAAATGCTGAATCTGGTAACAGGGCATTAGTAACGGGGATAGAATAATATTTTAATGACTGTCCTATGTTAATTATAAAGAATGGGGCTATTTCCACATCCCAGATGGCTCCAAAACTGGCACTGTTTTTTTGGTATGGGATTTCTTCTCTCTAAAAATGAAAACTTATAGCACAAATGTTTTCTCAAGGAGAGAGCAGACTCAACAGTAATGCTGCATTTGATTAAGTTATTTAAATCTCACAGAAATCCTCTGAGGAAGGTATATATTATCATCTCCAATTTGCAGATGAGGAAACTGGGGCTCCAGAAGCTAGAATGACTTAATCTAGGTTTGACTGACCTCTAATTTATGGTCAGTCTAATCTACCATGCTGCCTTTCAGAAGTTCCCATGGCTGAAACAATGTATTTAATAAAAATACTACTCTTTAAATATCTAGAAACTGTTTAAAGATCTTAATAAGTTTCGACCTTTTATTTTAAACTTGTTATACTTACAAGAAGAGTATAAAGAGCTATACACTATGCAGATTCCCCAAACTATAACAATTTACCATGTTTGTCTTCTCTCTCTCCCTCGTTCTCTCCCTCTCTCTCTCTCCCTCATGTAGTTTTCCTAAACCATTTGCAAATTACCCTTTACTATTCACAGTATATTTCCTAAAGACAAAAATACTTTCTTACATGACTGTAATACAATTATCAAATGATACAGCATTTCCCTTTAATCCACGCACCCTATTCCAGTATCACTGGTTGTAACAATAATATCCTTCATAAAATTAGGGTCTGATTAAGGAATTCAAGCTACACTTAGCTGTCATATCTCTTTAGTCTCCTCTAATTTGGAACAATTTCTCATTCTGTCTGTGTCTTATAAGGTCTCATCATTTTTGAAGAGCGAAGGTCTGATGTTTCCTGTGATCAGGTTTAAGTTGTGCCTTTTAGGCAAAAATACCAGAGAAATAGAATCATGCCATGTTGATTTGTTCTGATACTGATGCTGTTAACTTTTGTCACTTGGTTAAGATGGTATCTGACAAATTTGTATTTTGTATTTACTGGTAAGTAATTACTAAGTATTTTGTGGGGAGATAGTTTGGGATTATTTAGATCTGCTCTTCATCAAATGTTCACTCTTCAGTTCTACCATCTGCTAATGGGTTTTGCCTGACTCAATTAATTAAAGTGTAGTTGCCGAACTGTGATTTTTTTTTCTAACTTCGTCCTACTATGTTTATTAGTTGACATGCACTTATAGGGTAGAGCCTTCCCTTCTTTCCATGTGCTTGATTGCTTATTTATTTATCCATTCATTTGTTTGCTTATTTATTTATACCCCTATGGACATGGATTCCCATTTTACTCAGTGGGCTACAATCCATTACTATTTTTATTTATTTTGCTGCTCAAATTGTTCCAGACCTGGCTGGTGGGGGTCCCTTCAAGCTGGCTCCTGTATCTTTTCCATATATCTTTATTATGCTTTGAGTATCTCCAAAGAAGATGTTCCATTAACCTGCGCTTAACCAGCAGCGTCTTAGAGTCAGCCATTGTCTTCGATGAACCTTTTTTCCATTCAGTAAAGAATAGTATTTAGTAAACAAGATCTGGACACTCAAGAGTATTATTAATTCTATGCCATTTCAGGGGTCAGAGTTAGAAAAAATATACATGTATGCATACACATAAAGTCTCTATATACAGTGACACACACCCACACACGCTTATGTATGTGCACTCTCAAATACATACTCCAACTCACATATTGTTGCAGCTCACACATTCACACATGCATACCCATCTGTATTTTAAATTTTAAAATATACATTAAAAACCACACATTCACATTGATATGTCCAATTCCAATCTAACAACACAGGATTTATTCTTTCTGCTTCCTTCGCCAGCAGTGAGGAAACTGGCTCCCATTAATCTCAGTATATTTACTTTCTTAGTTCCACTTTATGAAACCAGTCCTCCCCACAGTACTTAGCTGAAGTCCTAGACTCAGAATATGCTGATCTATCTCCCACCAGCTGTAGCCTTGGTCTCTGGGAAGAAAGAAGGAACTCTGAATGAATTTTGATAACTTTATAGATCTATTTGCATTAGGAAGCTGTAAGGTATATAAATATATAAATTCAAAGTCCTGCTCCAATGCTGCCTGACTTCATAATTCTGGTAATATGTTGAACCTCTCTAACCCTCACTTCTTTATCTGTAAAATGGGGGTAATAATTATGCATATTTCACTTTACAAGGTTGTTGTGAGCATTGAAAGGTAATCTACATGAAATGCTGAGCAAATACCTGGTACCTGATAAGTATTATCTCAATGTTATCTTTTATTATTGTATCAGTCAGGTTGCCCAGCAGGAAAGCAGACAGCACACTCAAATTAGGCTAATCAAGAAAAGCTTTCTAAAGGGACTGTTTTTGAAGATGTGGGCAGAGTAGAGGGAAATTATAAGTGATGTTTTAATATCCAGCACCAGTAACTGTGAAACTATTACCATGTCTAGACGTGAAAGGAGGAACAGTTAGAAAAAGTGCTGTTGATAGGGCCCCTCTGAGAATAACTGCAGTCAAAGGAGGCAGCCACCCTTCTGTGACGGGCAAGAAGAGAGCTGGTGAGTAAACTCCTCGATCCCTCTCTCTCCCCCTCACTGGCAAACCCAACCAGAGCCAGAGCCCACTGACACATTCCATATAAATCAGCTCTCCTGTATGTGGAGAGGAGAGGGGGAGGATCTAAAGGGCCAAATGGATGCTATTCGGCTCAATTATTCAACATTTT
Organism: Eidolon dupreanum; assembly: GCA_028627145.1. Lineage (NCBI taxonomy): Eukaryota > Metazoa > Chordata > Mammalia > Chiroptera > Pteropodidae > Eidolon > Eidolon dupreanum. Next base: position 72,121,151 of record CM053502.1, on the reverse strand, counting down.
TGTAAAACTGGTAACTGATTCTGATGGAATTCTTGTAATAGTGTATCAGACGCCTGTCACTACATGGGTTATCTGGATAATCTGAGACCTAGCCTTCATAAAAAAAAGAAAGCTTAAAAACAAACTTAGCAAAAGTGATTAAGAGAGCTAATATTCTGAGGATCGCAAAGTGCTGGAAGTCTAGAATCATGAGGGCAAGATCTGAGCACCTGGAATCCCAAGTCAAACAAAGGAAGAAATGCTTTGGGCTTGGTGAATTATTTTCTGCAGGAAGAAAGAGATAAGAATGGTTCAGAGGGGCTCTGTCCCTGAAGGTTATTATCAAGTGCCAAGTTAGTTCAAGGGCCAGGACTTGAGAACCCAGTTCTGCCTGGGGTCAAGTATTCCCTGGGTTATGCCTTCTGCTTGTGGCTGGTCAGACCATGCAGAAATGTGATCACCCGAAGAGGGGACCAGAGAGATGGAATTTGGAAGTCAGCCATAAGATAAACTGAGAGGAAAAGATTTGTTCAAATAGTTTTCTGAACAATAAAGAAGAGACGTTGACAGGGAAGGAAAAGAAATTTCAAACCAATTTCAAACCAATTTTAGGTGCACTCTCAACACATGTTGATTCATTGAATGTGAGAGAAAGAAAAGGAGTGCTGGAAAAAGGAATGCATGGGTCTTGCTGAAAGGGAACACAGCTCTCCTCATTTCTCTTGATTCCTTCATGAAGCTGATCTGGGTGCTAATGCCAAGACATCTCTGAGCCTGACTGAAAGGGCACAGGATGACACCGTGATGAGAGCAAGAGTTCTGAGCAAAGCTGCTCACATTCAAGTCTCAGGTCAGCCCCTTCCAGCCGAGTGACCCTGCGCTGAGTGGTCCCTGGGGGACCAGTGACCTTCTGAGTCTCAGTTTCCTCACTGGGTGATTAGGGGTAGTAGCCCCTAATGTCAGCTGTCAGCTTTGTCATTCATACTGCTTGGTACCCTGTTATAACATACATTCTGTTGTCAGGGCAGGTGTCCCCTCCATCCTATCTTATCTAGATTACAAGTGTCACAAGGGCTGGCACTCAGTTCTGTGTTGTTGAGCACAAAGGGTTTTTGAATTAAGTTTTAATGTCCTGTTCTATTTTCTCTTGGCTCCCTTTCTTTTGGACATTGCTCAATGGTAGGAAGGAGAGGTGGTTGAGTCATGGCTGGTGTCAGGAACTAGAGTGGAAATGCCCTTAGCTGTCAGTCTGCTTAAGGAAGAAGTGATATGGGCTCTGGTAATGTGGTATTGCAGAGTATCTGATCATAAGTAGTACCCATAAATATTCGTTTCTCAAGAAGGATTCCTGATCCCCACTCATCTTAAGACTCCCCTGAAAGAGTTTTTTTGGCAGAAGGACCATGACTCATTTCGTTCATTCATTCCTTCATTCATTCATTTTTGGTGAAGTATTGTATAAAGTAAACAAATGCACATATCATTAGTGTTCAGCTTGATACAGTTTCATAAATGAAACAGACCCCAGTAACCAGCATCCCAGTAACTATGCTGATGTCTAACGACACAGATTACTTTGATCTTTATATAAATGGAAGTACACAGCCGGTGTCCATGTTTTTTGTTTTTTGTTTGTTTGGTTTTTGCTCAATGTTATGTTTGTGAGATTCACTTTTTGTGGTGTTTTCACAGATAGTGGTATTTATTCAATCTTATTGCTGTGTAGAGAAGGAGGTGAGTGAGGTGGTTAGGGATGATTTTGCTCCCCAGGGAACATTTGGAGATATCTGGAGACATTTTGGTTGTCACAACTTGGGCAGGCAAAGGGCACTACTGATATTTAGTGATAGAGGCCAGAGATATAACTCCCGTAACAAGGCATATTCAGCTCCCAATGCCAAGAGTGTCAGGTTGAGAAACCCTTCTATGTAACAGCTATTCGTGGGTGTTTGGTTCTGTTATGAATATGGCTGCATTGAATATTGAGCAGTATGTCCTTTCATAAACATGTATGCATTTCTGTTGAATAAGTACCTGACAATGGAATTTCTGGGTCATAGGATATGCCTGTGCTCAGCTTTAGTAGAAACTGCCAGTTTTCTGGAGTTGCACCAATTCACAATTTCAGAAGTAGTGCATGAGCGTTCAGGTTGCTCCACATCTGCACCAATATTTGATATTTTCTGCCTTTTTCTCATTTATTTTTTTCATTCTTCTCCTCTCATTCAGCTTATGGCACCCTAGATACTCAAAACATCAGTGTTTGTTAAGTAAATAATCCTATTCCACATTTTGCAAAAGACTTGGATCATACACAGGTGTGCTTGTTGTGTATAGTAAATTAGAGACCACATTTGGGGAAGGACGACTTGCAGCTAGGGTTTCTCTCATTTAAATAAGAGCACTAGCACCTTTTTGTATATCCATGTTCTTTCATTTTTCCTAGGGGCACCGATTGCTTTCCATAGTAAATTTTACTCAAGGGATCAGATCATCTATCATTTGAGTTCATGTTTATCAAGCATTTCCAAATTGTACAGTATAGTTTATCCCAAAACATTGGTCATTTTGTTTTGTTTTACAGTAAATCGCTTAGTCATAGGAAAATAGATTGGATGGGGCCATTGAGGGAAAAAAAATCTAAGAATTTTGGTCTCTGATCCATTGGTTTTCAAACTTTGGTCCCAATATCTTGTTAGAAAAGCAAATTATTAAGTTCCACCTGTAACTTATTGACGTCTTGGGATTGGGGCCCCGTAACCTATATTTTAACAACCCCTCCTGGTGACGAGATGTTAAATAGAAGTTCACAAACTTTTGATCTATACTATCCTTATCCTCAAGTCACAGATACACTAGTTTGGTTCAATACTTCTGAAAACAAATGTTTTGGTAAAACAATTGAGTCAGTTAATCTTCTGAGGTTAAGCAATTAACTCCCACTGTAAATTGAGTGGTAAATCATCTTCAAGTGTTACTTGGCTGTGACTTATTTCAGGTAGTTTATTTTCATTTTCTAAGACCTCAAATTTCAGGCTCTTCATATTTCTAATTGCTAAATTTATGCTACCAGAAGATTGCCTCCTATCTGTGCATGCTTTGATATTTGCTTATTTGAATCTGTATATACTGTCTTTTGCAAGTATTTGCTTAGCATCTTTTAGCATCCAGGAAGTGTTTCCATAATACCTTTGCTACACGAAAATCAGATGCAGCTCACTTCAGATCACACTACTGTGATATGGTCTAGCACATAGACCTGCAATGTAGGCCTTTAAAATTCTGTATATTAAACTTTGTCTCCCCCTCTGAGATAAGAGTTTGAAATAATGCTTTGAGTTCCATGATCTAGACAACATTTTCTTCTGTTGCTGATTAGATGAATGGTATAGAAAGTAAAATGATTAGGTCCCAGGGGAAGATGGATTTTCCCCAGTGAACCCTACTGGAGGACTCTCAGTTATGGAAGAATTGTTATTTTAGTTAAAGATATGTTTGGAAATGTCTTCTTTCTTCTTATTATTAACATCATGATCATTGCCATTAAAAGAAATCTTCATTTACAAACCATCTGGCTACTCTGAACAGAATTACTTACTTTGCTCTCCAAAGTGAATTGGACTGTCATCATTCTCTACTTTCTAGTGAATAGTTCTTAGTTCAAAAGGAAAAAAAAAATCCTTATATTTTATAACTAAAAATGAATCCTTGAGTCACTTGACTTGCTACAATAACAGAATAAACCACATAGAAATGACCTTCCAAAGAACAGCCATCAGTGAGCCTAAGACTTGATATAATCCCACTTTATTTACCTGACCTTTTTTACCAGCCTCTCAATACTACTTCAACAAACTTTATCAGAGCCATTCCTTTAAGTGCCCTATTTGCTATTATTTAATATTATAAATCTAGTGCTTCTGCTCCAACCTGTGTCCTCTCATTTTCTCTCCCAACTAAAGAATGGCAGTTAATTGAGAATGGAAAAACAAGTCCCAGAACAATTATGAAAGTATAATGAAGTTTGAATTAGTACATGCAATTAAACAATGGTAAGATGCATGAGAAGGTGCAAATAGAATTCAGTGCTGATGTGGTACATTTATAGTTAGATCTCTGGGTAGGAATATGCTGAAAGAGAAGAGAGGAAAAAGTACTATTCTACAGTAAAGTTATACCTCTGGAAGCTAGCAGGGTCGGGCCTAGTTAGTACTTGGATGGGAGACCTCCTAGGAAGGCCAGGTACTGTAAGCATAAAAAATAAAAAATAAGGAATTGTAAGATGACAAGGTCCTTGCAATCTGTGAGGTCAACCAAGGGTTGCCTCTCCTAAAAAAATTTTTTTTAAATAAAATAAAATAAAAAATAAAAAAAAATATTAAAAGTCATACCTCTGGAATTTGGCTTAAAGAAAAGAAAAATCATGGATTCTCTCCTAGCCCATGACATTCTAATATAGAAATTAAAACATTGGGTAAATGTTTCAACACTCCTTTTATCGTAGTTGAAAATTACACTTTTCAAATGTCCAGATGATTCTGGACCCATTTGACAAGCATTGAATGCAGAGTGTGCCAGACCCTGGTCGAGCTGCTAGGCTATAATAGAAGGAGGAGGCAAAAGTCCCCATTCTCCTGGAGTTCACCATCTAATCCTGACAGGTACTTTGAGATCGTGGTTCACCTATTTGAAGGTTTTCATATGCTGCCATGACAGAGAATTTCTGGATTCACAAACACATCTTGCATTATTCATCTCAGAAATCTATTAAAAGTTGTTGTTGTTGTTGTTGTTGTTGTTGTTGTTGTTGTTTTATGTCATTTAATCCATCTGGTTAATCAATCTGGTCAGAATTTTTGTTTGTCAAAATAGAGGATACCAGTTGCTCTGTTCCCAATTCTAGTTAAGAGCTCATTTACCCATGGGGATCTGGAACCATGGGGAATGTGGACTCCATTTAGTCATTCAACACATATAAACAGATAAATAAATACTATATAAGGTACTGTACATACTTCTACATTACAAGGTTGAAAGGATAGGAAAATAAATCAAGACTTTCTATTAATTCCTGGTCCAGAAATTTCTTAGTGACTCTGGGACTTTAAATCCTCTTATCTTCATTTTGTTATTTAAGAAAAACCTCAAACGATACAGTATCTGATGTTCTTTGAGTATCCACAGGCCTAAAGCCTCGTGAGAGCCTAAGAATTATTTCTAGGAAACATTGTTAATTAAGGTGTAGCTAGCACCTTTACCTCATTGTTTAAGAGGCTTTATTTTCATCTAATATTGTTATTATTATTAATAAGTGCATAATGCACGTATGGGCTGACATGTACTTTTACACCATGTTTTATTTTCCTCCTGTTCCTCCTCTAGTTAGCACGCGTTGCCTGGAAGTGCTCCTCTGCCTTTGGTCTTTGCTAGTGCTCCTTTGGTTTTTCAGCACAACACACAAGGTCTTTAATGACTGCCTGTCACTTTCCTTACAGGTTTCACCTAGCCTGACAAGCAGCAAACTCTTATGCAGCTCCCTTCACCTCCTTCTTTTCTGGGTCTTGCAGTGTCAGGCAAATGCTCCCTTGTCTCTTCATGTGAGAAGCCTAGAGGTGCTGAGGCATCAGAGGGCATTCTTTTCCCTCTGATTATTTCTTTATTTCATGGATATTGAGTTTCCATCATTTCAAAGAAAGGATACCCTCTTCATCTGGAGCTGTTTTCTAGATAGCTTCACAACTGGAAAAATTCTTAAATAATGTACAGAAAATAAAGACTTCAGAATGGAACGAAGATTAAGCTTTTAAGGTGGCCTTAGGGGAGGATAAACATGTCTAGCCAGAATAATTGGCTAGTTCGGAAATAATTGTTTACAAAGTGAGAGACAAGGCACGGTTGCTAGGCCTGCAGAAGTCAACATTGTCCTTGCCTGCAGTCAAAGACAGGTCGGGAAGGCTGAGCTGTTCAGTCTCAGTAGCAAAAAAATATATGGTATCTGTTCTGGATAAGCAGGCCATTTGCCTATAAGGAAAGAAAGGTAATAGCTTTCGTCTGTTGAGACAAGTGGCTTTTCCAAAAGTTCTATTGAGATTTCTTAAAAACAAAACCTGGGAGTGGGGAGAGTTGGCTCAAGGACAGCGAAAAGGGCAGAGAGAAAAAACCAGCTATATTTCCAGCACACAAACAATGCCATTTAAAGTAATGGATCGAATACAGAAGTATTATGAAAATTTCTGATTTGGCTGGTGTTTGTGTTTCTTAATATAGGAACATTAGTAGTGTCTGTTCCCTAAGCCTGTGTAAATCTGAACCCTTGTGTTATTGGCCATTTGGAAATAATAATGTAAACAGCCTCTGTTGGACTAATTAACTTATGTATCTGTACACTGAATACTTTGTCAAACTGCAAATATTTTAATATTCAGTCTAAGCCAAAAGGCTTTGTCAAACTAGATACTGAAAGTACTCTATCATTTTGAAACAGAATATGCAATATCCTAATATTTAAAGGTATTATTTGGAAAAAGAGAAGCTTGGATTGAATTTTCACTTATCATGAATTTTTGGTCATTTCCTTTCTCTATTCCATAGAAACCCTAAAAATGAGATTAATCTTCTTTACCCACATAATAGCTGCATTTTCTTTTTCCGCTTTGCCTACAAATCCAAAGGTGGTCTATATAGAGTTTATTTGTGATGGGTCTTAAAGAATTAGGAGAATTTAGTAAGGGAGAGAGGAAAATAATATTCAAGCTGAAAGAATGAACAATGAGAACAATAAAAATGAGAATGAAAAATTATTGTCCTCAGGAAGTGGTGTGTCATTAGTTTGGAGTGGGTGCCTTGAATCACGGCTGGTAGTGCTGCTTTTCTTACCCATGCTGAAAGCAAGGAATTGACATACCTGCATCGTTCTATTCCATTAATAATAGAGTAGAGACTTTTTAAAAAGGAGAGAAAGTGAATTAAAGGACATATTTCTTCATGGGGTGAAGTGGGGCTTGGTCTCCATTGTGAGTTAATGCTATAGGGTAGAGGCTCTGAGATGTTAAGTTCGGCTAAATAGTGAGAAGAAAGGGAAAGCATTTGGTAGTTGAATTGGTGTTCTGGAGTCATTTTAACTAAAACGTATTAATCTAATTTAAAAATAGCTGGTGGAAAGGTGAAAGGTTGAAGAAGAGCTTCTTCTAAGTGAAAGAGCTTGTTGCTCCTCAGCCGAAACACTGTTGTTTACAAGTAAGGAAAAACAACATTCATTTCCTAGGTAGTCTATAAACTTAACCGGGTGGGTACAAAGCGCTTCCCTGAATATAAGACGATGTTCTTTGGGTGGTTAAAACCTGATGCTCCCTAGGTCTCCTAATCTGAATATCATTTGTGGCCAGGATTCAAGTTCTTTGCAATGTAGCTTTAAGGTCTCATCTAAATCCAGAGATGTGGCTTGAGACTTATTCTTTTGGCCTCAACATTCCGTGACAGGCCCCACAGTGGATGCTGGAAGGGCTGTCACCTAATCACAAAATCACAGAACCAGGATCTGCCATTTCAGATCTCCTGGGACTGGAACTCCTGTAATCTCTTGTTTTAGAACAGGGTAGGGCGGGGCAGGAAAGCTTCACAAAGGAGCCATGATGGATGAGGTTTATTTTACTTGTCGGTTCAGTCATTTTTTTCATTAAGGCAGCATATTCGAGAGTGGAGCCTACATTATATCTCGTGGCTTGTACTGGGAGAGTGAAGGGACCAGGTCGTGGATCACTGCCATGAGCAACAAGACGGGGGTGAGTGCCGCAGCCTGTCGGATGACTAGCAGGAAACACATGCCTGCCAGAACACATCATTTCAACTTTGGCTTTCACTGTACTAATTCCCTGAATGGCAATAACAAGAAGGGGAGTGGGGGGAAACATGGGAAATGAAAGAAAAGAAATCTGAGAAACTAAATCTGCAGGGGAAAAGCAGTTACCAGAGTTTAAGTGAAACAGCTCACAGATGCAAGCAGGGAGGCAGAGGGAGGGGAAAAGGCTGGGCTTAAGCAACCTGCTACTGGGATTTAGACAAAGGCGGGTTGAGAGGCAGAGAACAAGGCGGGATCAGTTGCTAATATCAGCATGGGGACAGAGCCAGCAGCTGGACTCCCAGCATGAAACTGAATAAATTCACAGCGTCTCCTTCAGGGTAGGAATTACTGGAGTATGTACCAAAATAAGAACTCAGAGAAAAAAGTAAGTTTGGGAAAGGACTTAACAGATTTTCACGGTCTTTGAAATCTCGCTCCTCTCGAGGCATGTCTTCATCGATGCGTTACCTCTTTATATTTTCTGTCTCTTGTGTAATCATTTTTATCGTGTTCTACGTATTCAGTTTTGGGGGAGAGCAAAACTTCCAGAAGCTGAATAATTCAGAAACTTTGATGTTGACTCAAGTTTGCACATCTTTTATCAAAGGCAAAACACCTTTCCTGTGGAGAAACAAACTAACAATATATGAGAAGTCTTCTTGCAAAGAATATCTGACCCAAAGCCACTATATCACGAGACCCTTATCTAAAGAAGAAGCTGAATTTCCTTTGGCATATACAATGGTCATCCATCACAATTTTGATACTTTTGCAAGGCTCTTCAGAGCTATTTACATGCCTCAGAATGTCTACTGCATTCATGTGGATGAAAAAGCGACAGTTGAATTTAAAGATGCAGTGGAGCAGTTATTGAGCTGCTTCCCAAATGCTTTCCTGGCTTCCAAGATGGAGCCAGTTGTGTATGGTGGGATTTCCAGGCTCCAGGCTGACCTAAACTGCATCAGAGATCTTGTGGCCTCAGAGATCTCATGGAAGTATGTCATCAACACCTGTGGGCAAGATTTCCCCCTGAAAACCAACAAGGAAATAGTTCAGTATCTAAAAGTGTTTAAAGGGAAAAACATTACGCCAGGGGTGCTGCCCCCAGCTCATGCAATTGGACGGACTAAATACGTCCACAGAGAACACCTGGGCAAAGAGCTGTCTTATGTGATAAGAACCACAGCTCTGAAACCTCCTCCTCCCCATAATCTCACCATTTACTTTGGCTCTGCCTATGTTGCTCTATCAAGAGAGTTTACCACCTTTGTTCTCCATGACCCACGGGCTGTTGATTTGCTCCAGTGGTCCAAAGACACGTTCAGTCCTGATGAACATTTCTGGGTGACGCTCAATAGGATTCCAGGTATGTGAAATTCCATATTGCACGTGATAGCAATGTGCCATAGTTGAAAGGGCTTTTTGAGAGCCTACTCTTTTTTATTTGAAGTGGAAGATGAAAACTGAAATATATTGTCCTCACCCTAATTCATTCTAAGTGCAAAATGATGTGTTTTTTGTTGTTGTTGTTTTATTTTTTGTTTTTTGTTTTTTTGTTTTTGTTTTTGTTTTTGTTTTTGTTTTATGTGACAGTATGATATTCTAGCATGGCCAAATAATACCTTTCAGTGGTATTGCTTTGCAGTTCATCATGTTCTTTTGCATTTATCATCTTATTAAATCTTTCCCACGATAGATGTCATTGTTCTCAATCCCCGCTAGAGTTCCTTCTTTCTTCCAAATTTGTCAAACTTGTTCTTACCCCAGGACTTTTGGCTTGGCCATTCTCCTGCCTACCCATAGACCTTCACAACTCCTTCTATCAGCCAGATGTCATCTGAGCTGACTGACCACCCCACCTTGTTTTTCCTTCAATCACCATCTGGAATTATCATATTAACTTATTTGTATGCATTTGTTCTTGGCCTCCTCTGCATTAGCTCCATGAAGTTGGGCCATTTTCTCTCTTGTTAACTGCTGTATCTTCAATGCTTAGAACACTTAGTAAATGTCTGATAAGTATATTTTAGGAGAATGAATGAATGATGAATGGCAAATCGTGAGGCTTTACTATGGCACCACAGCTGTCTCCTTAAGACCCAGTGAGCTGAGAAATATTTGGACTCATGCATGTACCATATCATAGATGTAGAGTTTATATTATACATAAATGTATATTTTATCTATTTATATTATAATATTTATTTAATATTATATTATATTCACATTATAATATTTATATTATAATATTTATATTATAATATTTAAATATATTATGTTAAGTATAATATATTTACATTATATAAAGATATTTTATATATACATATTTATATATTTACTTCAGGTAAATAATGAGATTCTACTGGAGAAGCTCCTTTTTTTTTTCATCAAAACGTTTCTACCTTTACTAATAGACTAGATCCATTATTTTTAAAACTATAAAAAAACACGATAGAATTTCTTCTGAAGGAAATAACATGCTGTGGACTCCGTGAAAAACACAAAGCAGATCTCTGACGAACCTGACAGCATTATTACAGCAGAGAAAAGCAATCATTGTTCTGGTGGTTGGGGGGCCGCCAGGTTGGAAACACTGGTAGGTGCTGCTCTCCGGCTGCAGGGCAGGGCCCGCGGGGCGATAAACACGCCGGCATTCTCTGGAAAATACTGTGTTTGGGTTCTGAATCCCAGGGTGACGGGCCTGGGGAATAGGGCTGGCTCTTGTCCTGGCATTCTCTCTTTCCTGACTTCCCTTGCCCTATGGCCACCATGTTTTCACCTTTTATCTGTTGTTTCCATCATTAGTGTATAATTTGGGAGCATTAGGTACTTAGAGGCTGATTTTCATAATTAAATGTATATTCTCTTTCTGTTTTCACTATTCCCTTAAAATTTATAAAAGTTTAGTTCTAGCCATGTGATTCCTTAGATATTGTACTGAGATTAAGGCATTTCCTAACTTAGCAAAAGCCTGAATTGTTGGTTTGAGAAAAAAAAAAAAAAAAAAGAGAAACCTGGGTTTTGTTTAGTGTCTGTGGTTGCTTTGACGGAAGGATGGTCAGTATAATCAACATCAAACCAGAATAAGAAAATCAAGGAAAAAAAGAAAGTTTCATCTCCCCTTTTTTCCCTTAGTCCCCTTCTCCTTTCCAGCCCTAGTCAAACAGACAGTGTGGAAGACCTAGAATAATATCTAAATAGGCACAGGAGAGAAAACTCTTTTTACTAGAGGTTTATGGTGTGGCATACTGGCTTCTGCCCTGTCACAGCAACTGTATGACCCTATGTAAATCATGTAACCTCTTGGGACCTCAAATCTCCTAGCTAAAAAATGAGGGCACAAGTAGAAAGACCCCTTTCATTCCTGTACATACTTTTCTTTGCAGAAGACGCAATGCCCAGAATCACATAAACACCTATCACGTGGCTATGGGAATTCATAGAAAAGTGGGAATGCTGGTGAGTCTGGACTCCGATTTGCCCATTAGCTCTGGTGAATACATTCCATTTCCTTTGTAGAAAATTGAAGGTGAGAGCTCTGCCAAGAAAGCATCTCTCCAGGGAAGCAGGTGAGCCATGTCAGGGGCTGTCAGGTCTAATTCTGCAGGGCAAGACTTTCAGGCTAACATGACATTTCCTGGGGCTTTGCCTCCTTCCTTTCTTAGACTCTGGATGGCATCCTGGTTCAGGGAGATAGCAAAAGGATATCCTCCTTATAGGCTGGCCCTTCCTGAATTACAAATGATTTAAAGAAAATAATTCATCGAACACTATAGTCTTGGTGCTGTCTATCTTATCTTCGAAGGCGACGTAAAATTTAATCATACACTCGAGTAACTCCAGTGGCTTTATACTTGGCATTCTTTGTGATTTAAGATTTAGTGTGCGAACCTGCTTCTTTATTACCAAACTAAAACCACATCAGTTCTTCTATATTCAATGTCATGTTTTTAGGGGAAAAGTTCTGCAGCTAATAAAGCATAAACATATTTTTTGCAAATGTGCAAGTCCAGAGAGTGGTGTTCCTACCTTTCCTCAAGGTTTCCTTCTGTCTTTCTCCTAAACATCCTCAAGAGTTTTTATTAGGAAGAACTTGCACAGGCATTTCAGTTTCCCCCAAACACTCACAAGAGTAATATGACTAAGAAAATGATTGGTACCTTATAATGAGATATCAGGGGAAAAAAGTGAAAATAGTTTAAAATTGGTGGGACTCAATGGAAAGGATATTCATAGAGGTAGCACTGAATCACATATCTTCACACTTTTTTTTAAATGTCTTTCTATTGAGAAAATGGCTTCTCATTTGGTTTTCAACTCTTAGGCTTTTCCCATACTGCATTAGAAACAAAAATGATGGGACCAGAAAAAGTCCCTTGGCAGCCTCAGTTTCACTGCTTCTTCTGGAGAGGCCAGGCAAAATGGCTGTCATTTTATTCTCTGTGACTCGTGTACAGACAGATTGTCTAGACCTCTCCCTCTTGACATATTCTCAAAGGAAACTGTCCAGGAGCACAAATTTCTTTGACTTTCACTACAGAACATCAGGCTCTGCTAGCAGTACTGAACCCAAATTCTGACGCACACTTATATTTTCTAATTTCTCAGATCTTTGTTATCATTGCTACTATGTGTCACCTTAAGAAAAGCCCACTTTCTCTAGCTTTTCTGGTTATTTCTTTACCATTTTCTTTTGCTTACTTGCCCCAGGGAGGAGTGCCAGAGGCCACTCAGATTTTTGCTTTAAGTCTTATCAAATTGTTTAGCATCTGCAGAAGCTGCTGATGGTCTAGTTTTTTTCTCAGTCCGTTCCATGGCTAGATCATCCTCTTGTCCCGTTTCAGGGCAAGTCTATCTCTAATGAAAAGGCAAAGCTGCTACATGCTTTGGCTTCAACTACTTTTTTTCTCTCAGTGCATAAATTTGTTCTTTTGAATTTTTGCTCATGCATTACTCTGACCTTTCTCATGCCATGATGTTATTCTTCCATAAGAATGTTTTCATTTATTTGCTTTGCTTCCTTTTTTCATTTTGTATACATTTTTTTCAGAGCTCCTTTGTGAAATAAATTATCTCAACCTCAGAGTGACCACATGATCACATTTCCTCATTTTTCAGTTCTAAAAATAGCGTGTTTCCTACTTCAATTTATTTTGCTTTTTTAACTTGAAGTTTTATTTATATGTGCACATTCTTTGAGAGTAAGTGACAGAAACGAAACCTGAAGTTGCTTAAACAGAAACCAGAACTTACCGAGTCATAGAATTAAGCTGTTCAAGGAGCAGCTCCAAATAAAGCTGAATCAAGGGTTAGAGTAATATATGCAGGACTCTTGTCAGGCTTTCTCTTTGTGGGGAGACCAATCATCCCTGTTTGCCCAGGTCTGAGGGTGAGTCTTGGGAATGGACCTTTCAGTACTAAAACAAGGAATGTCCCAGGAAACGGAGACAAGTTGGTCACTCTATCTCTCTGCCTCTGACTGTGTTGGCCTCACTGAGACAGGTTCTCCCACATGGTATCAGAGATGGTCAGAAGTATCTCCTGGTGTTTGGTTCTGACAGCTGGCACTCCTGAGGGGAAAGAAAGTCTTTTGCCGAATAGTTCCAGCAACAGCACAGGGGAGTCTTCAGATTGGTTCTGCTTGGTCCAGATTGCTATCCCTAAACAAAGCAGGGGTAGGAGGAATACTGAATAGCCATTCTTGAGCTGCTTTCCCACAGTCGAGCTAGAGGTTAGGGGCAGGCTATGGTAGAGGATGGTTCCTTAGAGTGATGCTAGGCAGACAAAAGCTCACTGCAAGATGGTTCCTTGTTTTGCAGGCAGAGCTGTTTTGACCATCTTCACATGATATCAGAGGGGCAAGATTTAATGTAATATAAAGCTTTAAGCACTTGAGCTATTTTAACTTGGAGAATACTAATTAAATTACCTCTGTGGAAGTATGATCTTATAAGCATACTACATTTCCCTCATAAAACTATTTTTAGTAATGTTCCTTTATTATATTTGGATAGTACTTAGTTTGCAAAATATTTCTTACACATCAGCTTTTTTAATCCTCATAAGAACCCTCTAAGAGGAAAACTATTGTTCCCATTTTTCAGATGAGAAAATTTAAGATTAAAATATGTGACTTGTCCAAAGACAAATATTACATATATCTAGCAATAAACAAGAATAAAAAGAAACATCTAGGAAGAACAAAGACTTATGTTATACATTTGGATTAAACTGAACCTAATTTTACAAACTCTTCATTTAATTATTGCAATGCAACTGTTCAGAAGATGAAACTTAACTAATTTTGTCTTATTGAGCTTATAGAATGATTACATAATTGAACCTACCCAAGAATGTTCTGTCTTGTTTCTTATGTTATCTCAATATTTAGCCCATTTCCCAGAACTTTTGTTTTTTTTCATGTGAACAGAAGGTACAAGAAATATTAGGAAACGAATGTTTACTGAATATCCGCCTTGAGTCTGCATTACCTCAGTGTAACCTTCACAGGAATTTTGTCTGGTTGGTACTTAAATCCACATTTTACAAATATGAAGATGGGATCGGGTTGAGTAATGTGCTCTGCTCCAAAAACAGGAAGCTCAGTAAAGGAGAGAGTGTGGTCAGCGGGCACCTCAAATTCTGCACTTTCAGAACTCAGCTCATGTGCCCCTGAATTTAACACAATCCTCTGTTATCTCAGTCCTGCAGTCTGGCTTCTCTCTCTGCTTAATTTTCACCACCCTGATTTCTGTCAATTTTCCTATCCCTGGAGCTCGGGTTCCAGAGTTGGAGAGAAAAAACATTGGAACCTTAGCTCCTCCATCACGAACCATGTGTGGTCTGACATTTGTAAAGCTCTGTCTTAGAGTAGTCACATGGCATTGATGTTGAAAGCATGGATCCTGGAGGCAGACTGCTTGAATTTGAATATCCATTCTACCATTTACAAGCTGTAGAAGCTTAGACAAGTTATCTAAATTCTGGGGCCTCAGTTTCCCATCTACAAAATGAAGAAAATAATAATATTTATATGAAATATGTAAGATTTAAGGGAGTTGGACCAGTGCCTGGCACATATTTTAAGTGTTAGATTTTATCATTGTTGTTATTGTTATTATTATAATTCGATAAATATTTATTAAGCACTGTATTAGGTAGTGGGATATAGTAATAATAAGACAAATAAGAGCTCTTCAGTCATGGAGTATATATTCTAGATGCGGGAGACAGATAATAAAAAGTAGACAGATAAGGTAATTAGAAATTATAAGTGCTATGAAGAAAATGTAGGCTGGAAAAAAAAAGAAAATGCAGGCTGATACAGGAAGGGATCTACTTTAAATGGAGTGAATTAAGGAAGGCTTCTTGGTGAAAGTAGCACATGAACTGCATCTACTCTATGAGAACGAGTCAGCCATGCACTTGAGAAAGAGGATCTAGATTGGGCAAAGTTCCTGAGGTGATCAAGAGCTCCTTGTGTTCAGGAGCCATTAAGGCAGCCCTTGTGGCTGTGGCTGAGTGAGTGAGTGAGGGCTGGACCTTGCTTTGAGGTGAGCAAGGCCCTTGTGTAAAAGCCACAGGGGTGACATGACCTGGCAGCACTCCTTTCATAAGGTTATTGGCAAAAGCAGCAAGACAATGTGTGCAAGTGTTTGGCCTAGTGCTGGGTGTAGAGTAAACAGTCAATAAACTGGATCTGGCTACCAGCCTCCTCTCCATTTCTGGTCTGCCATCTATCTCTCTTCATCTCTCTCCTACAACGGTATCATTTCCTTTTAACCACTTCCCCTGACTCCATTCTCATCCTGCTTAAACCCACTCTCTACAGTAACAAGAAGACCTTTATAAAAATACACCTGGATTACATGACCACATCTCTCTCCTTCTTAGAAAACTTCTATGGATTCCTATCACCTCCAGCACAATGTCCAAACACTGGGCACAGGGAGCTCATTGTGATCTGGCCCCTCAGCCTTTCCAGCACCTTCTCTCACTATGAACTCCAGCTCTACTGTATGGCTTGTGGGTCCCAAATGTGCCCCTTCCACCCTCCCTGCCTCAATCCATGTCAGTCCTTCTGCCAAGATGCTCTGGAATGCTCTTCCTCCTTCCTTACTAGTTGATAATGTGCTTTGCTTTTAAGATTCAGACTAGAGTCGCATTCTTTAAAAAGCTTTTCCTAAATTTTGCTCCTGTGGACTCACTCCTCCTGCATCACACTGTACTATTCTTAGTCTTACAGCGCCGTAGTTGGGTTCCCAGTAACCTTCTAGACTGAGCTTCAAGGGTAGAACCTGTACCTGCTCATTTTTGTTTTCCTATAGCACAACCCCTGATACATGAGCAATGCTCAGTACAACGGGGTCTTGGCTTGTATTATTTTGACTTCCACAAACTCCACTACACACACACACACACACACACACACACACACACACACACACACACACACACTGTGTGTAAGTTTAAAGGGTTTTGGCCACCACGCCCTGCCCTCCATTCTATCCAGTGACTGTGAGGTCCAGAGTGAGCATGAAGTTGATTTTTCTCATTCCTATGCTGTATCTTGGATCACTAATGTAAAGATACAGTATACATCTCATAACATAGCACCTCAGCTTGAGCTCACTACTTCATCTGGTACTCATTTGAAGAAACCACCATCTGGACTAAGATTAAAGGGAAAATCAGCCATGTTGGAAATTTGGAGACTCTGTGTCATTTTAATGTGGCGCATTCCTAAGGGATTTCTCCAGAGGAATTTTGACTGTGTGTTGTTTTCTTTTACATACTGACTTTGTGATCAACCCATGTTGAACTTATAGAACAGGTAGTAATTGGCAAAGTCAGTGCACAAATTCAGATGATTTTACTTTTCTAATCCAGAGTTTTGTCCCTTATCCACATGCAAAGTATAGAATCGCTCTTTTCTAAAAGTTGTTTTTATTTAGAAAGGCAGATAGGGTCAAAGTGCTATGAAGAGGTAATTACCAAAGACTGAAGCCTTGGAACAACAGTCTGTCATAAAACTTTGACTCTGTCACAGGACTTTCAGCTACAACTTCCAGCATTGTGAAAAGGCTATCCTGTTGCCAAATGTGCTAAAGGGCATTGCTTTTATAATCCCTCTTTGACAAACTTGTAGTTAAATGGATAATTCTGTCCCTTTCATACTCTCGGTTACCAACTATTTAATTGAGACTTAGATAACAGTTGATCTTAGAGCCACTATTCTCAGAGAAATTCAGAATGAGGTAAATTTAAGATTCCAGTGAACATCTTTAGTTTGCTTTTGGGCCCTTACTGTTCTTCCTCCCTTTGTGATCTCATTTACATCCACAGCTCAGCCCCATTTTTGTAGTTATGAATCACAACCTTTCATCATGCTCCCAGGCCCTCTCTCACATTTCTTCCCAGCTTTTGGATATCCCTTCCTAAGGTTCCTCCTGACACCTGCTGACATGCTCCCCCATCCACCTCGCTACTCTCCACTAACACCCTTCTTCAGAGTTTCCCTGACCTGGCACTGCCATTCTCCAAGTTAGCCAACTTGTCCTAATCGGGCCCCCACATGTAATCAGTACATTCTGCACATTCTGTGATAGGTTTCGAGTGAGTGTCACTCTCCCTGTTCCTGTCGCTACCGCTCTAACTCCTGCTCATCGTGCTTCTCAAATAGATTGTTAGACCCTTCCTTCTCAGTGGTCTTTCTGGCCCTGGTCTCTCTGTTCAACCCACTTTAACACTCTCGACACACATTTCTTCTTAAGACATAGCTCTAAGAATAACTTCTCTATCCCAAAAGTTTCAATGAGTTTCAACAGCTTATTGAATTATTCAGTATAAACATGGCATGTTGGATATCAACATATCCCTATTAGATATCACCTCAATATCACCCTACTATTGATTCTCATTGCTGCTTTCCCTGAAAGGGACACTCCAGAAAAAAACACCAGGCCTTGTGTTCTTGCCTTTGGTAATTTTCTGCATGTTGTTTTCTTTACTTGGGCCAATCTTCTCCATCTCTCCCATTTATACAATGACATTAATGGATCCACATTCAATGGCTTGTTATTTAGGAAGATTTTCCTGATCTTTTTTTCTCAATTATACACCCTCATAAACTTTCGTTGTCACTCCTTTATGCATTCTTTAATCTTCTTTGCATTATAATTATGAATGTAAATATCATATTACCCTGACTAGATTATAATTTCTTTGGGACCTTTTATATTTTTAGCACCCAACAAAGTGAGCATCCAGTAGGATAAAAATATTTATTAAATTGAGTCAGATGGAAATAATATTTAATATGCCCATCAGCACTGCTGCCCAGTCAGCTGCAAATTACCACCTCCTCCACCACCACCCCCATCAGCCTCCGCGCCCCCCCCCCCACACACACACACAGCCTAGGTTACCATGCCAAATCCTGAAGGTTCAGCTTCAGCATCTTCCAGCCATGTTCAGTTTTTCCAGGACATTTCTTGAAGTTCTTTCTGCTTCTCGTCAATAGCAATAGGATTGTTCTCTCTCCCTCAGTTTTCCAAAGCATCTGGTTCATCTCAGGAATGCCTCTCAAAGCCAAGCTTATTTGGGGGGTAGCATCAGCTTAAGCCAGACTGTGCTTCACTCTGAGGCCCACTATCCATGAGCTTACCAAACTGGTGTCTGACCCCACACCAAAGTAAAAAGAACAGCCCAACAGCAGAGGCCCCTGATTTAAAAAATAATTTGGATTTTTATAAGACTGCTTCTTTGATGGAATTAATCTATCATTTGGTGAAACAAATGACCCTGCTAATATTTTTGGTGATTTTTTTTTTCCTGTGTCTCAGAGTGGATAATTTGCAATCTTTGAAAGTTAAATCCAAAGCTAAATCTAAAGCAGCAAGTAATATTAATTACTTCCTAACTAATCATTTCTTAATGTGGTTTCTCAAAGCCAGAGCCACTTAACAAATCTCTCTTTCTCTTGTCTTCTGACCCATACAGTATGCGATGTTCTTTTTTGAGATGATTTTTAAAAAAAACCATGAGTGGCAGAAGGTTTTCCCCAAATATACTTACCCTATATCCATTTCAGGGCCACATTTTCAGAGAATGAATAGATGATATCAATTCCCCATAATCTTTCTCTTCAGCCTAATCTGACTGAATATCAGAACATAACTATGAACATATCTGAGGGTAAAACTGTCATCTTTACTAAGCAAGCTAGAGAGTCAGATCACCCTAGTACAGTTAGCTTCCTGCCATGTCAGTCCCCTCTTCTAGTTATTTCCTCTTTAGCCACCCCTTCCTAAGCCCTAATCCTCAAATAATTTCTTTTTCATTGAAATTCTATAACTCTCTCCTCAGTTTAAGTTAGGGCTTCTTCTTTGAATTTCTCATGGTTCTACAGGATGAAGAGCCTCCTGCCTAGAACTCCAAGTGCCCACCTATATCCCACGGGGAAACTGCCCATCCTGGATTCTGAGGTCCTGTCTAGGTGTTGAGTTGTCTCCTAGAAAGGCTAAATACCTCACCATCTGGTTTCTACTCTCTTGAGATTTTGGTTTGTCTGAGCTAACTGCCCTTCACTTCACTTTCAAGTCTTCTGGTTATCTCTGATCAATAAACGTAGTACATTTTGAATTTTCCCCTGCATTTACTCAACCTAAACATAACTCTTTAATGCAGCTTTCCTAAAAAATAGCCTCCTTTTTAGAGCTGAAAGGAGCCTTAAAGAACATCTAGTTCCAATCCTAAAATCATATAAATTTGGAAATCGAGACTCAGAGAGATCAAACAGCTGGTTGATTATGCTGTTCTGTAAAATGAGTTAACATTTTCTGGCTTCATTACCCATTTATTATAAATGTTAAAATCAGCACTTCCACATGTGGTGTTACATGTGGTGTTGGGGGTGCGGCACGGGGATTTTAGATACAGCTAACATTGTAATAACACAGTTATTTTCCTTTTAGGTTCTCCTATCATTGTATTGATTGTTACTAAGGTATTCGTATATCCACTGGGGAACATCTGTGTAGTTAGAATGGTTTAAGTGAATTCTTTTAGGTTTACTATAGAGCTATCCCACAAATGTTAATCATTTTGTCCTCATGCCTTAGTGGTTTGGGGGAGGGTCATGTGGAGTTTTTATGCACTACGGTTTGCAAACTTTTTATGAGCTGCATGCTCCCCCCACCCAGATCAATGGTTTAAACATTTCTTTTCCTTTCATATTAACAGCTATTGAATCCCCTCTAGTCAGTTTATCTTTCAGCAATGAGTGGGTAGGACCAATGGAATCTAGGTTTGTCCAGGACTTTCCCAGTTTTAGCACTGAAAATCCCATGTCCTAGGGAATCCTTCAGTCCTTGGCAAACTGGGATAGTTGGTCACCACCCTAAGTCCTATAACCACATATTTCTGCCCAGAGAAGGATGGAGGAGTAGTGCCCTAGATATGTATGTCCCACAGAACAGTACTGATCAATAAATTGTAAAAAAAAAATGTTAATCAAAACCATTCAGTTATGTAGGTTACAACACACTAAAGACACTTTGAAGGGTAGTGCTCAAAACTACACTATCAGCTATCAGCCATGAGGGCCCTAACCAAAGCAGACCAGGACTGAATCTACCCTATTTATAACAAGTTCCTATTGTTTTTGCAGAGAAAGAATAGAGTTTAAGGATGTCATCAAAAAGGATGAATTGGTAAATATAAAACTTGAATCTAAAGCTACTTTAAGCAGTGAGAAAAATCAAAGATTTTCTTCTGCTAGGTACAAACACAGGACATATCTCAGTGGCAAATTCATTCTAGCTTTAATTTCTAGCAAAGCAGAAGAAATGTCTGCTTTTGGGGATTTATACAAGCACTCTGCTCTAACAAACTGTCTAAATTCAAGTAAGTGACAGATTCTTTGGGAAAGAAGCTAGTATGACAGTGGATTGAATAAACTGAAAGTGCGTCAAGAATTTAATAGGGCTATTAAAATTAGAAGTTGGAGGAAACCACTGCTTATCTCTATTTCAAGACTATTTTGTTTTCATTTATTTAACAATGTTCAAAAGACAAAGAGTGTCTTCAAGATACACATCTCTGCCAGAAGCTGAATTATAAAATACCTTCTCTTAGTGGAAATACCATACCATCACTTTGCAACATTCAAAAATATAACATTTGAAAATATGGAAGTGGAGAAATTTGGAGGTATTTGGTATGAGAAGGGTACCAGAAAAATATCCAGATTTGAACAGACCTTGGACATTCCTTTCCTCATGAATGTGTAATATGCAAACAGAGAAAAGTTGCATAGAAAAACAAAAGTAATCTATTATTTTCCTGGAAACTTAATGGAATACAGCCAAAGGTAAAATTTTTGTTTGCGTTTGTTTGTTTGTTTGTTTGGGGGCAATTAGAGTTAAAGTTAGGCAATTAACCACAGGAGGGAAAGAAATGTGCCACTTCTAGGAGGCTGCTAGGGAAGTGCCAAAAAGCAGAGCGATCCTGAAAGAATGGGATAAGCTGGGGTGGCAGCATGAGGAGTCAGAGAGAGAAGACTCAGAGGCTTCCTCATCACATTTACTTTCCACCGCTTGGGTAGACTGGAAACTACTCCTTTTTTAAAATTGGGAAACTAAGGTTCAGTGATCCCAAGAAACTTTCTCAGGGTCACGTAGTAAACAGCACAGCCAGATTAGCTGGTTCTCCAAAGAGGTGACCATGTCAGGTGCAGTTTGAAAGAACAGGCTCAAGAGGCTGCAGTTGAAAATGAAGGGCAGTCCCTTGCTCTGGGGTGGGGAGAGGCAGGACAGGCTGACGCTGCCAATGAGAGGGATGGCCTGGAGGCCTCCTGCCTGGATTTTGGGATCTTTTCAGCACAGAATGATCCCCCCGGCATGGCTGGTTTATTTTATTTTATTTTTATTAAATTTATTGGGGTGACATTGGCCAATAAAATTATATAGGTTTCAAGTATATAATTCTATAATGCATCATCTGTGTATTGCATTGTGTGTGCACTGCCCAAAGTCAGATCTTCTTCCATTACCACATATTGATCCCCTTTACCCTTTTCTACCTTCCCTCCACGCCCTGCCTTTCCCTCTAGTAACCACCATACTGTCGTCTGTGTCTACGAGTTTTTCTTTGTTTGTCTACTCTGTTCATTTGTTGCTTTCAGTTTTATATCCCACATATGAGTGAAATCATATGGTTCTTGACTTTTTTCACCTGATTTATTTTGCTTAGCATGATGATTTCGAGATCCATTTATGTTGTCAAAAATGGCAGTATTTCATTTTTTTCTTATGGCTGAATAGTATTTCGTTGTATATATATATATATGTACCACATCTTCTTTATCCAATCATCAAAGGGCACTTTGGTTGTTTCCATGTCTTGGCTGCTGTGAATAACGAAGCACAGCTGTTCTTCACTAAACCTAGTTAAGAAGGTGGATGGGTGTTTAGAGTCCTAGATAAGTCGTTTGGCAACACAGAGAACGATGCCTTAAGATTTGATGAATCCTTTCTATGTACAAGGCATTGTTCTAATATCTTTTTATGTACTAACCTATTTAAATCTCTTAAGAGGTCAGTGTTCTTATGATCTCTGTTTCATAGAAGAAAAGACACCCACACATACAGTCTAGGGTTCTGCCCTATGACCCAAATGGTTATATAAGTATGATCAACATTATTATTTCTCCTCATTTCACATTTCTTCATCAGGAAAAACACAGAAATTATAGGTGATTGCAAAGACGCCAATATTGCAAAATTTAGGCCTGGAGGAACATGATTATAATCTAGAATAGAAATCATCAAAGTACCTACAGCCCATGGGCTGAATCTGGCCTCTTTTTGCACTACCCGAAAGCTAAGAATGATTTTACGATTTTAAATGGTTGAAAAAAATTCAAAAGCAGACTGTTTCATGACAAAAAATGATATGACAATAATATATTAATATCAATAAAGTTTTAGCAGGACATATTGTTATGGTTGCTTTCATGCTACAGCATGAGAGTTGAAGGGTTGCCTCAGAAACCAAATGACCCACAAGCCTAAAATATTTACTACCTTGCCTTTTACAGAAGAAGTACTAACTCCTGATGTAGAATCATGGTAACACATATTTGTTACCATCTTTTAGGAAAAAAACTTTTTGTCATAATTGTACATTTTGTTCACAAAATGATTTATTTTTAAAAAAAGGTATTTGAAATAAACATTTCAGAAATGCCTTTTTAAACAGAACATGCAGAATATACATAGAAGATATTTGTTCATACATTTCTATTTCTATTTCACTAAATATTAGGACTCTCCTTGTTTTCAGAGGTCTGGTTGGTCCATTGTTTGCACTTATGGTCAGTCTTCAAGCCCTTGCATAGATGTTAACTTATTTGATAATTTAAAATACTGGAGTTATTGGTCGACAGTAATAAAATGGTTATTGAGCTGTACAAATGCCGGTTATCCTTTCATGGAATAATCTGGCCCTGATCTGCTTTTGGAGTTTTTCTTGAGCCTACTTCATTCTCAGTACATCGCCTATTGCTGACAACAGGGTGCCAAATCTACCAGTTCTACCTCCCTCTTCTAATTTGTGACGTCTTACCTGCTTAGGTCTGAGAAAGTATGTTAAGAGTGTGTCTATACTAAGAGTTTACAGATAAAGCCTCAAGAGCTTTTAACCCTTTGATGTTTAAAGCAAAAATAATAAACTGGCATCCTGAGGGATGGACTCATGTCTTAAAATTTGTTAATTACCTGATAATATTTAAAGAGTTCGGGAACTTTTTAAAAAACAAAATTTAGATTTCTCGCTTCTCTCGAAATATACGAAGAGCTGGCAGCATCGGTCCTGTAGTATGATCCATTGTGAATTAATCGCTGGTATTGAGAAGGAGCTGCTTGCTTTTGGTGGGGCATAGGTTCTTTACCAGTGTCCCTACATTCCCTGCACATCCATGACATTTTGGCCTTGTGTTAGCTGCCACTTGTGAACTCACTAGCCCTGTTTTTCCTTTCCTACAACCAGCTTCAAGTACTTATTTCACTTATCTGCCTCTACACATTTGAGTGTGTGAATCCAGCCTACAACATGTGATCATTGTTTTGGTTGCTGAGAGATCTTTTCTCACTTACTTGTCTTGCTTGTGGCTAAAGTGTTTGAGGTTGCCAGACTGACACAACCAAAGACTTATATGGGGAGCAGAATGGTGTAAAGTTGGTAAAGATGAGAAGATCCCTCAAAAGCATTGCCTTGATTCAGTAGCCAATAATTACACCAAGAGAAGCAATCTGAGGTAGAGGAGAACTACGAGGACTTGGGAACAAGTCAGGCCAGGATTTCAACCCTGCCTTTTCAAGAACCAGCATTCGCTTTTGCCTGTGCTGGCCCAGCTGGGATGGAAGCATAGCTCAAGTAAGGTTAACAAGAACTAATAGACTGTGAGGGAAAAAAGATTCCACTGTGTTCTTGGAAAGCCCCCAGATAGCCGAGCCCTTAGTTTTGATGTCGATCTGAGCTTACTAAGTATTCTTAGCTGTTGTCCTTGTGCTTTCTCCTTGTTTGTGATGATGAAGGTTATCCTGGAGAAGAGAGAAGCATGGAGTGAATACAAAATGTCCAGTTGATGACAGATTTCAATATGTTAAGAAACTAAAACGAATAGAGCAGATATAATGTCCTGGTTGGAAGTTAATAACTTAGACTGCCCAATTATTTGCTGGAAGACAGTGCCTGTTCATTTACCACAGATACCAGGCAAAACAAGCCTCATGTTGGGCCAATTGCTAAAAAGGCATCACAGTCTAATCTCAGGCTGTTCATCTAAACCATTGTAAATAAGGCAGGTAGAAGTGTTTTGTGTTGTTGTTATTGTTGTTGTTGTTGTTTGTTTTTTTAGATACTGCTGTACTGAACTGTAAGTCCGATATACCCATCTACAATCTGCTTTGACTAAATAATGTTTAAAGATTTGTCGAGTTTGCTTTGCATCGGTATTCCACCAGAATAAAGGCTAAAGGCAAAGAGATGGGGAGAAATCTGACTGAAACTGCACTTTGCCTCCTATTCCCTCTCTCCTTTCCCCACTTCTGCTCTCCACAAGTCCTGCCAACAATGTATTTTGTAGAAAAGAGTACAGTTCCAGTTAGAATTAAGGGAAGTGAGGGCATCAATGCTTCCCTTTTTTATTCAGTGCTTTTATTCAGTGCTTCCCTTTTAATAGCCACATTCTTACTACTCCTCCCACCCCAAAATAAAGAGGGATAGTGATGAGGAAGAAAAAGAGTAGAACTTAACCTTCACTGCTTTTTGAGTGGGAATAACCCATTTTGACCCATTTGAAAGTCTTAAAAAGGTAAATATTTTTCTTCTCCATTACTAAGAACAGAAATAAAAATATCCATTTATTAACAGAGTCAGAATTTTTCAAAAGAGAAAAAACAACAAAAATTGCTAATGCTTATTGAACATGTATAAACATATACATAAACCCTGAACAAGAGTTATCTCATTTAACTTTCTTAACCATGTGAAATAGTAACCACTGTTATTTTCTATCTTGTAGACAAAGAACTTGGTGCTTAGAGAGGCCAAGTAACCCTACCCTGGTTACACAGCTGGTCAGTGACCAGTTTGAATTTAAAGCCACTTAGACTGGCATCTGGACTAGGGAACTACAGAATTAAGGCTCTGGCTTCTGTCCAGCTGAATGACTTTGAAAAAAAATTTTTTTTTATTGGCTTTAGTTTCCTCATTTATAAAATAAAAGGTTGTGTTAGGTGATCTTCAAGATCCCTGGCAACTCTTTGGGTCTATCTCCAAATCAATATCCATCACATCTTTGCTGCTGTTGCCATTCATTCATCCGGAGAACTATAGGAAGTTAAGGGCTGCCACGACATATCAAAGGGGAGGAAGTTTGTTGCATCATATACCAGATGTTTTCCTAACAGGCACAGCTGCTCCAGTTGCCACACCATGCCCAGACAAGTAAGATAGCTGGGTGACTATGAGAGTGAGATGGGAGTAGGCCACTTTCGGCACACTCACCGTGGCTGCCATGGTTTATCTTTTAAGTTGGACTGGTTACTTTCCCCCAGAAGCATCCTTACCATCTACATCAATCTGCAAATGCATTCCACATTTGCTAAGGGGTCGAGGCACCTGGCACACCTGAGGTATGAGAACCCCTGCAATGTGACCAGATCTGCCGGGCTTCTTTTCCTGGCTCCTCTGTATTTCACTGACTGATACTTCCAGGAATTTTACTGCAGCCCAGAAGCCTTTGTTCTTTCTTCAGAATAAGGAAGTGAGAGAGGGCATTGGGTGGGAAGTAGAATCCTTTGAGTTCTGTGAAATAACCTCAAATCTAAAGCTGTCAGGCTTATCAAGAGGCCCAGTGTCTAGTCATCCACACATTGTAGATGATAAGCATTTCAGCAGCTCAAGTTATCTGAAGCTCTGTGTGAAACGGGAACCAACTTTTGCTATCTGGGGACAATGACTATCACCTTTCTCTCTGGCGTGCAAACTAAGGTGTGTTTATTTCATTTATGTCATCTACACCAATCCTTTAATGCTAGGAGTCACTTCTAGGTCCCTTGCACCCTCATCCCAGTCCCCCAAGAGTGTACTTCTTATTTCCTTCTTTCCATAGCCTGCACATACATATAGATGCTATGTAACACCACCAGAAACAAATTTAATCCAGCAAATCCCTCACCACCAGACTTTTTTACTGCTGATAATCTCGGCAACTTAGACATGTTGCAAGTGCATTTTTCTTTATCTGTGTCTGTAAGTGCTCAGAGGGAGAGATAACACTGAAATGAAAAGCAGTGGCAGATAAACAGGAAGAACCATAAAGAGCATTCGTCCTAAATGCTGTGGTTTCCAAGGGCTGCTACCAAGTTGCCTGGCGGACCCGAAAAAAGTAGAACCGCTTATTCTGAAAGGGAAGGGGAAAGCGTGAGAATAGAAGGGAGATCAGATCGGGATAAATTGGCTGGAATGGGGGTGGGGTGAAGCAAGAGAAACAGCCCCACTGAAAAGGACCCGTCATTCCATTCCAAAACGTAATTTGCTAAGATCCACCACTTGCGTTTCACATGCAAATGAGAAGGGCTTCCCGAAGGCGGGCTGGGCGGGGCCGGGCTGAGCGATGAGCGCAGTGCTCTGCGCTCTGCTGGCTGACGGGATTCCGCGCTCGGGGCCTGAGACCCGCGCGTTAGAGAACCATGTCCTCTCTCGCTACCGCCAAGAAGGATGGACATGACACTGAAGCAGAAAATAAATGAGGATTAAAGGACTCGGGGAAAGGAAGCCCGCTGGAGAAGCTGTCGAAATTCAAGACTGGCAAAGGAATTCCATTCAACCTCTTCACTCTTGTAGCTTCAGGGATTGATCATTTCTGAATCCCTGGAGAGAGATTCCTTCCCCAAGGAAGTGAAGATAATGAACTTTTGGAAGTATTACCTTTTTGCTTTTATTGTGCTCGGTGTGGTTATTTTTGTTGTACATTACAATAGCCAATTAAGCCTGCCAAAAAGGAAGCTGAATAGTTCCAGTGAAAGGTATTCTGGAATACATGCCTGTAAGGACGCATTAGGAGGTAAGTCAACTTTTTTGTGGGAGAAGACACTGACATCACCTTTGGGAGGTGTCCCTTGCAAGGACTACCTGATCCAGAATCACTACATCACAAGCCCCCTCTCAGAAGAAGAAGTGGCATTCCCCTTGGCATATGTCATGGTCATCCATAAGGACTTCGATACTTTTGAAAGGCTCTTCAGGGCTATCTACATGCCCCAAAATGTCTACTGTGTTCATGTGGATGAGAAAGCCACAGCTGAGTTTAAGAAATCTGTGTGGCAGTTATTGAGTTGCTTCCAAAATGCTTTTATTGCTTCAAAGATAGAGCCTGTGGTTTATGCAGGAATCTCCAGGCTCCAGGCTGACCTGAACTGCCTGAAAGATCTGGTAGCCTCGGAGATCCCGTGGAAGTACGCCATCAACACCTGTGGGCAAGATTTCCCCCTGAAAACCAACAAGGAAATAATTCAGTATCTGAAAGGATTTAAAGGGAAAAACATTACTCCAGGGGTGCTGCCCCCAGCTCATGCTATTGGACGAACTAAATACGTCCACCAAGAGCACCTGAGCAAAGATGGCTCTTTTGTGAAAAATACTAATATTTTGAAAACCTCACCCCCACATCAGCTGACCATCTACTTTGGCACTGCCTATGTGGCCCTTACCAGAGAGTTTGTCAACTTTGTCTTCCATGACAAAAGGGCCATTGATTTACTGCACTGGTCAAAAGATACCTACAGTCCTGATGAACATTTCTGGGTGACACTTAATAGGATTCCAGGTAGGTACCAATTTCCAGTACCATTTTTTTCCTGTTCAAAGATTGAGTTTGCTACCATTCAACTCCTTTAGAGAACTGACTCATTTGAAATTATTTGAAAAAAGTTTTTTAATGCTTAGAAAACTATTAGTCTGGTTGCCTTTTAGTGACAGTTTGATGCCAACTCTGTTGTCTTGTAACTATGTGCAATATAGTAATCTAAGAAAAATTATGACCTACAGGAGCTCTGGCAAAACTACACATGGTTATCACATGGTTACTAACTTTCAGTTTAGCCTGTTGAATGAATGTTTTCTGTAGTTCTCAATAAGCACAGCTACAATGTCAGAGTTGAAATAGGTAGTATTTCATTCAGAAGATGTTACACAGTATTATACTGATGCTCAGTCATTGCTCAAAGTTCATGGGGTCGTTTTTAGAATCCTTGAATTCTCTTTGGATAATTCGCAAATTATCACTCCAGCTTAAATGTCTCTAGTCTATGACCTGGACAAATACCCAGGTCATAGACTTGGTTGAGTAAATCTAGTCTGATATTTTATTGCCTAGAAGAATGTGTAACAATGAAATGAAACATACAGAGAGAGATTCTAGCTGGAGTGGATCCAAAGTAAATTCCCAATTTTAAAGTCACAGATTTTTATTAGAAATTCCAGTTTGTAGCCTCTTGTGTTTATATGCTTTTCTATTGTTTATGATAATTTAGGAATTGGTCTAATGTATGCCAGGCAACTGAAGGCAATAAAATAATAATGATGATGATGATGATGATGATGATAAAACAATGACAATAGCAGCAGCACCAAACTCCCTCTTTGATTCAGGACTGAGTTTCTTTTCAAAATTCTGTTTCCCATATGTTGTCTGCGATTACCTGCATAATCTGCACACCTCTTCCCAGTGATGTCCCAGTATAGTAGTTCCCACTATTATACCAGCACTGTGGATGTTGGCCCTGTGTGAGGATGGCCCTATGTCTGCCGTTCTTGAAATAACTCCCTGCCCTTATGTGTAGTAAGTATTACTGTTAACACATTTGAATGCTGTTTGAAACTCCCTTCTTATCTGAAAGTCACATTCACAGTAGTTATTAGATGCCCAAGAACTCAGCATTCCTAGGAGCTAAGCTAGAGTGGTAGTCACAGAAATCTATTTAGAGAAAGAGACAGAAAGAGGACTGGCAAGGTGACCGGGGACAGAGACATATGCTGCTATCCTTTGAGCAGTTTATTTTCAGACATACTAAATTGTCAGATTACAAACTTGTAGGAGGGGGAGTGAACCAATACTTATAGTGTAGTGAATATTCATCCTTATTTTTTAGAAATAACTAGTTAAAACATGTAAATATTCTATATGTGCCATCCAATATTTTTTGTTGAGATAGTCTTTGCCAGATATGTTATATTCTACATCATTTCTTTAATTATGAGAAATAATCATTGTTAGCCTCATGGACAGATAAAGAACAAAAAGGCTTAGAGATATTTAAAGTAATATGCTCATCATCACACAGCTTGTTTAAGGCAAAGCTTGGATCTGATCCTAGATTTGTGTGGCCTGAGATTTGAACTTTTTCTCTTGCACCAGGAAAAGAAAGAATAATCATTTCTTCTTTCCTATATATCTAAAGCAAATTCCCTGAAGAATCCCAGAAAAGAGAAAGGATAAAAGGTGGGGGAAAATGAGGAGGGCAGTGAAAGTAAGCTCCACCTTACCACTTTTAGCTGGAAATAAGGTTAGCAGTGTGTGTGTGTGTGTGTGTGTGTGTGTGTGTGTGTTGGAAGACAGTGAGCATGCTGAGGTTAAGTGGGCCGCTGCGCTAGTTTGAGTCACAGGAAGGTGTCCTTGCTGGAACTGATCACCACACCCCACATGGGCTTCTATGCCAGCTTCCTCAGTCCCATCTGGAACAAACGTCAGTCTGGCTCATGCAGTGTGTTGAGGACTTTGTCTTCACACAGTATAGAGAAAAAGTCTTCGGGGAAAAAAAAAAAGACTGTTTTGACATTTATATTTTCAGCAATCAACAAATATTTAGTTGTTTGTGATACTAAGCACTGTTCTGTGTACTGAGGGTACCTCTGTAAGAAGACAGACATGATTCTTGGAATTTAAGTTTCAGAATTTGAATGGTTGAGTATGAAATTTAATGACTATTTAGTACATTGGGCAGATTTCAGTATAATTTTAGTATATTGGGCTAATTATCCCACATTCCCACGCCTCAAAAAAATGTTTCCACCCCCCATATATCTGTTCCTATTTTAAAAAAAATTTTTAAAGTTAGGATTTTTTAAAAACAGGAAATACGTTTATAAGATTCAAAATTTTTTAATTTTCATTCCATCGGTGGCTAATGTTATTGTATTCTTATATATCCTTCCAGAGATATTTAAGTTTATAGACAATAAAACTAATTAAACTTGTGGAAAATAGTATATATATATATATATTTAAGTTCACTACAAAAATACACAGAATAAGACAAGTGGTCCTTATTTTAAACACTGTTGTCTATAAGGGAGAAAAAATACCACAAGATGTGTTATTTATTTAAATAGATCATATGCAGACATTTAGGGAGTTAATTTTAAAAGCTCTACTTTTCTCTTATTTTGAAAATTTTTTATTCTATGCCCCAGGAATTTTGTGGAACAAAGGCACCAGGGAACTTTTTCTTCCTGGAGTCCAACAGCAGTAAACTTTCAGATAGTCTGGGAGAACACCTGTTGTTCCCTTGCTTAAAGCTTTACAGTGGTTTTCATTATTCTGAGGGTCAGGTTGAAGCTCTCAGTGTGGCATGACCTCCATTACCTGACTCCCCCCACTTCCCACCCCATTTCTCTACCCTAATTTCTTTTTA
The DNA here is from genome assembly GCA_028627145.1 of Eidolon dupreanum. Lineage (NCBI taxonomy): Eukaryota > Metazoa > Chordata > Mammalia > Chiroptera > Pteropodidae > Eidolon > Eidolon dupreanum. The sequence continues at coordinate 72,090,071 of CM053502.1, read as the reverse complement.
CATGATACCTCATACTTAATGTTCCAACAACTCCTTTGCTCTACACACTTCTGCAATTTTCACCCGATTTTTTATTTTTTTATTTTTGGTAGCTTTTTATGATGTCCTGTCTGGGATACCCTTCTTACCATCTCTATTAGACTGGATGTCACCTCCTCTGGAAGCCATCTCTGATAACCCACCTCCCAGGCGGTTGGTACTCCAACCCTGGATTCTCCTATACCCGATGCCACTGCTGCCAGCATTGAATTATAATTACCTGCTAAGTGAATATCTCCTCTGCTCTATCTCCTTAGTTTTAGGTTTCTTAAGGGTCAGAAATGTGACATCGATCTTTGTCTTCCCCATCACTATCCCACACTACCACCTATCACTGTGCTTGTTAGGAGGATATATAGACTGCTGGATGGTTGTGGATTGGGTCTGGGGAGTGGCTGAATAGCTATGAGGTCGGAGAAATGAATAAAAGTGTCCTATACCTGGGTGAGTGGGTGGTAGTAATTTCTGATGAACAGTGGGTAAATTATTGCCTGGAGGCAATAATTCAACAATAGCTAGGCCAACAACTAATATCAGTAAAGAGAAAGATATTAGGAAGACCTTGTAGAATTAGTAAGCTCTAGGGTTCCAGTTGAAATGTTGACAGAGCAGTCTTTCCTTAGAAACTCTTGATTTCCAGGTAGTCAACCTGGGCCCATCATGCGGTTGCATCTGATGCCAAGAGAAAGCACTGGCATTCTATGTGGACACCTCCAGTTAGTTCTCTCCTTATTTGCCTGTGATTTGAGTTCCTCCCACAACTTGGAATCCCTCCAACCCTGCTGTTAGTACTATTCCTGGCCTACTCGCAGTTTATGCAGTGGGCTTCTTCTGTTTTAATTTAATCTAGACTGCTCCTCAGCTATTGGTAAAAACAAAAACAAAAACAAAAACAAAAACAAAAAAACAAACAAAACAAAACAAAACAACAACAACAACAAAAAACCATTAGTATAAGGAATGAAAGGTTAAAATATGACAACAATGAAAAGAAGCTTGAAACATTCTCCAGTTGTAGCTCTCAGCAAATGTAAACATTGAGCTATTTAGAAAGTATGTGTTCTCTACAAAGGTTACTCTGGCCTTAAATCTGGGTGTGGCTGGATCAGTCCCAGTCTTTTTCAAATTGCAAGCATGCTTCTCTTAACTACTTGGATGTGTTCTGAGAAATGCATCATTAGGCAGTTTCGTCATTGTGCGAACAACATAGAGCTCACCTACACAAACCTGCATGGCACAGCCTACTACACACCTGCGCTACATGGTATAGTCCGTTGTTCCTAGGCTACAAACCCGCACAACATGTTATTATACTGAATACCGTAGGCAATTATAACACAATGAGAAGTATTTGTGTATTTAAACATATCTAAACAGAAAAGAAACAGTAAGAATAAGGTATAAAAGATTTAAAAAATAGCTCACCTGTGTAGGGTCCTTACCATGAATGGAGCTTGCAGGACTGGAAGTTGCTCTGGGTGAGTCAGTGAGTGATGAGGGAATGTGAAAGTTAGGACATTACTATACACTGCTACAGATTTTATAAGCACTGTACACCTAGGCTACGCTATATTTGAAACATTTTTCTTTCTTCAAATAATAAATTAACTTTAGCTTCCTGTAACTTTTTTACTTTATAAACTTTAAAATTATTTGTAACTTTTTGTTCTTTTGTAATAACACTTATTTAAAACACAAACGTATCATACAGCTGTACAAAATATTTTTTCTTTATATCTTTATCCTATAAGCTCTTTTCTATTTAAAAATTTTTAAATTTTATTTTTATTTTTAAACTTTTTCATTAAAAACTAAGACACATACACATTAGCTTAGGCCTTCGTGGGGTCAGGAGCATCAGTATCTCTGTCTTCCACCTCCACAATTGTCCCTCTGGGAAGTCTTCAGGGTCAATAACAGGTATGGAGCTGTCAACTCCTGTGATAACAATGCCTTCTTCTGGAACACTTCCTGAAGGACCTGCCTAAGGCTCTTCTAAAGGAGATGTCACTCTTTTTGGAAATATGTCCATGGTGGTTTGTGCATTTTTTTTTTTTCTCTCAATGAAAACTTTTTGATGTTGGGGGTCCATGTTTTCAAATTTTTTAAGGAGCTTGCTGAGGTCTGCAAAAGCTTATGTTAAACCCTTCACCATGAATTTTCTTGGAGGTTTTTCTTTTTCTCCTGCAGTTTCTTTTTCTCTTGCTTCTTGTTCAACTATGTGTTCCTGTTTTAATTCCGACAAGTCCTCATTTGTCAGTTCCTCAGGAACCACTTCCAGGAGCTCCTCAACTACATCCTCAGCCACATCCAGATTAAGGATGTTGGTCATCTCAACCACAGCCTTGTTAATTTTTACAGCCTTTGTACTAGGACTTTAGGATGGCTACAATGTCACTAGGTGTCATTGACTGAAATATCATTGTGTGGCATATGACCATATGCATTGTGTTCTCTGTACATCAGCCCAAATTTAGAATTTAGTTTGTAGAACCACAGAGGATGTATTCATTCAATCATACTGATTATACCAACAACCAAGAATGATAAACACTGATGGATTGTAGAATCAGGTCTTAATGAACATCATTAGAACGTTCAGGTCTGCAATAAAGCTGTTTTTCTGTGGCCATCTGACAATCCACACTCATAATTATTTTATCAACATGGAGATAAATTCTAGTTGAAGGAAAAATTACACAAAACAGATATTTCCATTTCTATTTAACAATTTTAAAATGACATTTTTATATAGCCAGATAATATTAAATAGACATAAAAAATTTGGATATGATTTTCAGAATATTGTATTAGTGATTTGCGACTGTTTGACTTGTTTTACCTCTTTGGTAAAGGGCTCTAGGCACTTCTCGGGCCAGTAATTCAGGGAAGATTTATAATGTACAATTTGTCCTGGCTCTTGAGTACCTAAACTAATGAGTCTACATCATCAAATGCTGCCCTCTTGGTAGATAAACCTTAAACAAGTTAAGGGTTTCGACAGAATTAAACTATACTGAAGCTATAGGCATTTGAAGGATCATTTATGATGCCTCCAGTCATTGACTATGCTGTAATCTTTGGATCATCTTCTTTATTGGGGAGTCTATGCCCAAATATTTGTTGCACCCCGCCCATTCATAAAGAAAATAATCCGGGAACCCTGCTCTTAACTAACTTTTAACTCCTAATCTCTAGAACAACATTATACAAGATAAGACGAATTGGATTAAAGTATATATGAATATGTTAAGTATAAATACCATTACAATTGGTAAACATCCACTAAGCTGAATTAACATGAATTTAATTCTAGCAGAAAGGATTAATGTAGTTACCAGTTCAGAACTGGCAAGACCATTTCTCCAATTTTCATTCAACCTCCCAACATTCTACCAAGTGTGTAAGATAAATCTTTTCTAGAAGCAATAGTTGTTTTTTTTTTTTAAAAACAAAACATAGATTGCATTCAATGGCTCTTAAAAAAGTAAAATAAGTTATTAATTGTATATCAAAGCCTTAATAGATCTATAATCAATGTCTAAATAATCTCTTTAACATAAATATCTCTGTTTCTCTGAAGTGCTAAAATAGCACCTCTTTCCATCTCACTTTGAGTCCCCGTGATACTAGGAGAAGGGTTCAGACAAGCATAGTTTAAGTCCTGGCCCTCATTTTTCTCTAATGATGTGATACTGGCCTTAGTCGATGCTGAGCCTCACTTTACTCACCTGTGATGATGGGAATAATAAATAGTACTTAGTTCCCAGAGAAGTTATGAGTATTAAATGAGATAATGTATATAGTGCTGTTCCTCAGACACAGCATACCTCAGAATGTGCTGTAGGGTCTATTAAAACACAGATTGCTGGGCCCTCCCCCTCCAGGGTTTGCTAATTCAGCAGATTTAAAGTAGCCCCCAGGATTTGTGTTTCTAACAAGTTCCCAGGTGATACTGATGTTTCTGTTTAGAAAGCACACTTTGAAAAATGCTGACATAGACCATCTTTTATAGAGAAGGGCACGTTTATAGATTTGCAGTCAATCTCTTCTGTTTATTTCCATCAGAGACTGTCCTTGACTGAGAGCAACAGGCAGCCACCAGTAAAAATGAAAGTGAGTTTGTATAAAGAAAAGCTTTATGGTGTTGATTGTGTAAATTGGATATCATGAAAGTGGTGTATAAATGACTGATGTTTTGGAAGTACTCATATTGAAGAAATACTCTGGGTTTTGGAGTAAGACTAACCTGATGGTGAATTTTAGCTTTGCCCTTATTAGCTCTGTGACTTTATGTACCCTCAAACTTCAGACTCCTTATCTGTACAGTCACAATAACGATGGCTACTTAGTAAGATTGTTTTGAGAATTAAATGAAAAAAAAAAATGTTGTAAAGTGAGGGGTTGTGTTATTAATATGAATATATATTAAGAAAACCTAAATGTGGCCTAGTATTCCTAAATTAATGAGATCCTAAAGGTGTTAAATCAAATTATATTAAATCTCTTTTCAGTACAAAAGGATTCTACGTCCTTTTGTGGCATCCCAACCGTGTAAAACTAACTGTAGATATATCCAAAGAAGAATAGGAGGCAATATAAGAAAATTTAATCAGTTTGACGTGTTGGGACTGGTACTTATTCTTCACAATTTTGATTTCCCTTAATGTTATCGTTATAATTTTTAAAACTACTAAAAAGCCTTACTTGGTCCTCAGAATAATGCTGTGATGTATTATCTATAAAAAGAGTGTTTCTTTAAAAACACAAAGGATATCAGTAGTGTCTTCAGGACTCAATTTTTGAGACTACATCACGTGAAAGGAACGGGAATTGGGATTAATAATTGATTTATTTTTTAAAACCCTACCATGTAATAGAAAGGACATAAGGTATCTGTTGAGGACATAGTATAATTTCTTGGAAAAAGAAATCGACCTAGCCAAGACTGGAAAGAAAGGCAAGAGCTTTTTCATAATCATTCCACACAGGTTTTTACTGGCCCAGCCACATCCTTCCCATTTCAGGTGTTCAAGTTCCTCAATGTTGAAACAAATGTTCCTCTTAGCTAATGACACAGGGATAGTATTTAAACTCTCTTATGAAATTTACAAATACACAATAACACTGAGAATAGTACAATAATCTCTTGTGCCCATCAGCCAGTTTCAACAACCATCGACATACTAACAAAATTCAAAGCAAGCAAATTTAAAATTCATAACAAATCGCTGAGTTGACTCTAATTTTCAGAAATGAGTAGCTTCCTCTTTGCAAAGGAAATGTAAAATCCAGTATACCAGACAGGCTTTCTCCATATCCTATAATAATGATTTCCTGAAAAATGAAGATCTCTCTACCCAGCTTAAACTTTTAGGATATATTTCTTCTTCCCTTTTTTTTTTTTTTTTAATGGACAAGTAGAATCTACAAACACAAGTTCTTCAAGCATTAGAAGCAAGAGTCAGAACTCTGCTTGTTAAGATTTCTAGTCTCTCAGCCTTCCTTTTCCTGTAGGGAGAATGCGAGGAGTACCTTACTAAGAGCAGTAAATTGATTAGTGACATGAACTGTTCAATGCAGATTAGAGGTACCTTTTTTCATTTCTTCTTGGTGCTGAATATTCTACTTCCTATATTAAAATAAAAGGGGGACAAAATGGCAGTCTTACTATTTTATGAGTCTCTGAGTTTGACTTTGTAATTGACACGAAGATATTTTTCCTTCAGCCAAATCCTAATGTATTTTCCATTACCAATGTTCTCATAGAGGCTTCTTTATTGGGTTCAATTATCTTGTTGATCTTTCACATATGTAATTTAATCTGAGATTCCCCATGTATGAAGTTCTAGCTTTGCATGAGGTTTCTCTGATCTTGCAGGGTGATGTGGAGGAAAGAATATAGACTTGGAAATCCAAGCCTTGTCACTTACCATTTCTTCTGATAAAGGACAAATTACTTAACCAAGCTGAGCCTCAGTTAATTTTGGTTTTAGGACACAGAGAGAGTTTAAAGGTATTTAAGGTATTTAAGAATTTAATAAAAAACAAGAATTGTATATTAGGCAGTTTTGATTCTGCTTCACCCTCCAAAATATATATATATATATATATATATATATATATATATATATATATATATATATATATATATATATATATCTGGAGAATAAAGTGTCTCATAGCAGTGACTATGATTTGCTAATATTTCTTTTTAAAGATGTTTGTAGAAGGACCAAAAGTATCTCTGGGTAGCTCTAAGGATATGAATTTCAGATTATCCCAAAAGGTACTCAAGGATGGGAATAGTAGTTTTTCAACTTTTGTTTTTTTAAACACTTCATACAGTCCAGCTAAGAAGAGTAGAATATTAAGCAAACAGGCAGTAAGTATTATGAGCCATGTGTGAAGGTTTTATCTTCTTTTTTATAAGTACTTCAAACTCCAGCCACTGGATCATATAAAAGGGGCCACTGATCTAGATATGCACACCACAAAATTATTTTCCAGGTTCTAGCCCCTGTCTTTCACTAGCTGTTTGACCTTGGGCATGTCACTTAAACTCTGTGGGTCTTATTTCTTTCCTCTGTAAAATGAAGAAATTGGGCTAGGCAATCTCAAAAGAGGTTTCTGAGTTATTTTGCTTCAACTCTGAAGCATGTAATAAAAGGAACAAACATTTTAGAGACAGACAGACTTTGGTTACATTTACCTACTATATAGTTTTGAGCAATTAACTGCTCCTACTGTGAGTTTCAGTCTACCCATCTGTAAAGTAGAGACAATACCAACTTCATGAGATTGTTTTGAGAGTTACAATCCAATGAAGGTACATATCTCCCAGTTCAGCTATCGTTAATTCTATTACCATCTCCACTCCTCCCTGCTTTCCCTCTCTATGGTATATTAATGTTATGATTTTCCTATTTATATTACACTGTGACCAGTAGGATTAATGGAGCAGTAGGATAAATGGCCTCTGGGCAATGACGTTCTCTTTGTCACTGTTACTATGTCCATGTCTGGATGCCAGCCTTCCCTGCTGCCATGACTTCAAACTCAGGCCAGTCACCACAGGCAGTATGTGGAGGTGATTTTTGTGCTCTAAAGTTTTAACCAAAAAAGTAATTTGGATGCTGAGTACTTACACAATATCCTCATTTGTCTGATTGTTTTAATACAACACATTTGCCCTCATTTCTGGAGAGTATTTTGCCTATCAGTGCTGAGCTAGACTAAAGCTGGTGTAGTGTATTAACTGTGTGGGAGGGACGAAGGCCCACTGGAGCTGGACCACTTTGCTTCAAATCCAGCTTTCCAGATTTCTAGTGCATATGATTTGAAGCAAATTATGTCATCTCTCTGAATTTCAGTTTCTGTATTTGTAAAATGGGAATGGTAATAGTACCTACCACTGTAAACCAGTTATATGTATTAATATATTTCGAGTGCCTAGAATGGTTCATGGCTCCTAGTAAATACTAATAACTGTTAGTTGTTTTTCTTCCACCCAGTTGCCCTCGTTAAGGGACAACATGGGCTTGAAAAATGCAATCTCACAAAATACAGAGGCTTCTGAGATTACTACAAAGGATCTGGAAGATTTTCTAGAACCACCTTCCAATACTACTAGGACTCATCCTGCTGAGCATATGAAAGGAGCAGAGTAAATGAGAATATGACACTGGTTAGTGAGATAGATTGTCCCATGTGCACCAACTCATGTATTTAAATAGTAGGAAACACAGGTGGCGAACAACAATCTTGTGTCAGTGTTGATATCTTGACTCTTGAGGATACCTGCAATTTCCAAATAACCTGGATCTCCTCTCTCTGCCCCAATTAAAAAAAAATTGCATTGTTTTCACCAGAATGAGGAGGCATCTAAACCAGATTGAAACAGGTGTCTCAGGGAGGGGCATTTTGCCCATCACCCTATCAGCTTTCATCCGTTGTGTCCCAGTAGGGACATGCACAGTAAGGAGTGTGCCAAATGAAATAGACATGGCCTCATTTACCTTCAGAGTCCTCCACTGTTGTAGGATAAAGAGTGTGGGCCCCCGTCCCTCAGAGGGTGAGAGGCTCAAATCATGGCTTCTTCTAGCTTGCGATCTTGGGCAAGTCCCTTCAGTTCTTCAAACTTAGTTTCCTCAGCCAAGGATTACTAATCTCTTGGTGGTGGGGGAAAGTAGGCGGGTGTCATGAATAATGAATGAAGTAATAACTTTGTAACTATGCTATAACTCTGTAACTAGTAACTTATAAATCTAGAACCATAACTCTGAAGCCTATAGTACCACTCCTGACACACAGAAGATGCCCACTGAATGTGGTGACGGTTTTTTGTTTTTGTTTTTTTGTAGTGTAGGATACTGGAAGGAATAGAAACTTAGAATGGCTACTTCAAGAATCACAAAATAATTTTATAAAGTGGAATGGACAACTTCATACTGGACTTGGAAGGGATATTCTCATAATTTAAGATTAGACAAACCAAGCCTAGGAAGGTGAAATGACTTCTTTGGTTACCTGCTTAAGCAGCTGAACTGGGTCACAAAGATAGGACTTCTGAGTCACAATACAATAGTCTTTATATATTTAGTGCTTCTCACAGTTTCTTTCTGAAATACCCTAGATATTAGAGCAAACTATAGTAACAATATTTTGGTATGTATGTTATCTGATACTTAAAAATGGGTTTTATGACAGGATTCTACAAAAAATGTTCGGAATTCATTTTTTTTAAAAGAGCGAATATTTTTCTCAAATGAAAAATTTTATATGTACACTACAAGATAGAATTAAAATTTATTCATTTATCATAAAGATTCATTCTGTTACATTTGTTGTTAAAATTGAAGTAAAATTTATTCTCTTTGGTGTCCAGTCCCATGTGTTTTAATAACTGCATAGTCATGCATCCACCATCACAATCAAAAACAATTCCTTCACCTCCAAAAATCCCCTCACGCTGCTCCTTGTAGTCACACTGCTCGTGCCTCCTTCAAACTCTTGGCAAATCTTGACCCATGCTCCATCCTTGTGGCTTTGATTCTTCCAGAATGTTACAAAATGAAGCCACAGTATATGTAGCCTTTGGGGTCTGGAAAAGCAGCTTCCTAGCATGCCTTTCTTCTACAGAATTCATTTGTGTTTTCCAAGGTATATATGGTGGTTTCATATAGATCCTCTGACAGCTTTCATATCTGTTGAGTATTAGTTCCATTTGGCTCATTTTTCTTGTCCCATATTATTTATTTATCATTCCTCATAAATAATAAATCAGTTGAACCTCTTATTATTTAAAAAAGTAGGGTCATTTTTACTAATATTCATTTGCAGTAATAAACTAAAAGTAAATATAGCATATAATCATATCATTGTTAAGCATCATCTGGTATGCTTTTGTTGCCTTGGATTTGCTGGTATCTGTGATTCAGAATGAATAGTAGGAACATCACAAATTTAATTGAAAGAATAAGAATAACCAAAACTGTGTTCCACTTTTATTTCTGAAACACATGTGACAGAGTCAAAAACTTTCTGTCAGGAGTCTTTTCAATCAATCAGTTCGTATGAGAAAATCATAATGAGCTTTCCACAAACCCCCAGTATGATTTCTTATCAGAAGTCCTACAGAAGAGGATCTATTTAGGTTTGTAGATGGCTCAAGGGTTTATCTTTTCCTATAAATTGAATATATTAGTCAGTGGTCTTCATCGAAAGATGCTCATAATTCAGAGTTTCTAAAGTATTAAAATAAATAATGCACAAAAGAAAATACCAATATTCAAGTGCTTAAAGGTCAAGCATTCAAAACTGGAAAACTGTATACTAAAAACTGACACTGCAATATCCCTAAAATGATCCTGAGAAAGGGGAAGGAGGTGAGAGCAAGGAACTGAAGGGGCCAGCATTTCTGTGATGTCTCATGTTTTATTTTATAAATGTATGTAAATATCACCTTCCTGTCCATTCGATAGCCTTCTTAAATCTTTTATTGAAATACAAAATATATACAGAAGACTACACATACCAGAATTGAAGAGATCACTGAAATTTCAAACTGACCCTTACCTGAGTAAGCAGCACATGAAATCATGTTACCACTAGTACTACAGGAACCCCCTGTGCAACCTTCCAGTCACTTCTAAAAGTGACAATCACTTCAACCCCATAAATTAGTTTTGCCTGTTTTTTTTTTAATTAAGTTTATTGGGGTAACATTGGTTAATACAATTATATAATTTTCAGGTGTACATTATAATTTGACATCTGTATATTCTATTGTGTATTTACTACCCAAAGTCCAGCTACCATATATTTGATCCCCTTTACCCACTTTGCCCTCCCAATACCCCCCTATATTTGATCCCCTTTACCCTATCTACCTACTCCCTCCTCCCCCAACCCCTTCCCTCTGGTAACCACTAGTCTATAGGCCATGTTCATGAGTCTCTGTTTGTTTATCCTTTTCATTTGTTGCTTTTAGGTTTATATCCCACATATAAGTGATATCAGTGATTTTCACCTTTTTCTGTCTGGCTTATTTCGTTTAGCATGATTATTTCAAGGTCCATCCATGTTGTCGCAAATGGCAGTATTTCATTTCTTCTTATGGCTGAGCAGTATTCCATTGTATATATGTAACACAGCTTCTTCAGCCAATCATCTATCATAGGACACTGGTTGCTTCCATTTCCTGGCTACTGTGAATAATGCTGCTATAAACATCAGTGTGCAAATGTCTTTCTGGATATGGGTTTTCAAATCTTTGGGGTAAATATCCAGTAGAGGGACTGCTGGATCATATGGTAAATCAATTCTTAGTTTTTTGAGGAACTTCCATACTGTTTTCCATAGCGGCTGTTTCAATTAGTTTTGACTGTTTTTGTATGGTTATATAATAAAATATTTTTTTCTTTTTCAGTTATAATTGACATACAACATTATATTAGTTTCAGGTGTACACCTAGTAATTAACTATTGTATAACTTATAAAGTGATCACTCCAATAAATCTAATACCTACCTGACACTATACATAGTTATTACAATATTATTGACTATATTCCCTATGCTGTACTTTACATCCCCATAACTATTTTTTAACTGCCTATTTGTACTTACTTAATCCCTTCACCTTTTTCACCTAGCCTGTCAACCCCTCTCACGTCTGGCAACCATCAATTTGTTCTCTGTATCTATGAGTTTGTTTCTGTTTTGTTTTGTTCATTTATTTTGTATTTTTAGGTTCCACATATAAATGACATCATATGGTATTAGTCTTTTCTGTTCGACTTATTTCACTTAGCATAATATCTTCTGGGTCCATCCGTGTTACCACAAATGGCAAGATTTCTTCTTCTTTTTTTTTTTACGGCTGAGTAATATTCCATTGTATATATGTACCACTTCATCTTTATCCAGTTGTCTGTGGATGGACACTTAGTTTGCTTCCATATCTTGGCTGTTGTAAATAATGCTGCGATGAACACAGGGTACATATATCTTTTCAAATTGGTGTTTTGTTTGGAAAAACACCCAGAAGTGGAATCGATGGGTCGTATGGTAGTTCTATTTTTAATTTTTTTAAGGACCTCCATACTGTTTTCCACAGTGGCAACACCAATGTGCAATCCCATCAACAGTGCACAAGGATTTACATTTCTCCACATCCTCACCAACTCTTATTGCTTGTTGATTTATTGATGCTAGCCATTCTGACAGGTATGAGATGATACCTCACTGTGCTTTTAATTTGCATTTCCCTGATGATTATTGATATTGAGCATCTTTTCATATGTCTATTGGCCATTTATATGTCCCTTTTGGAACAATGTCTATTCAGGTCTTCTGCCCATTTCTTAATTGGATTGTTTGGGGTTTTTTTTGGTGTTAAGTTGTATGAGTTCCTTAAATATTTTGGATATTAACCTCTTTTCAAATGTATTATTGGAGAATATCTTTTCCCATTCAGTAGGTTTTTTCATTTTGTTAATGGCTTTCATTATATAATTCCTAATTGTAGTCCAGTTCTTTTCAACAAAATGTTCAAGTTAAATAAATGTTTTAGGAAGAAATGTTAGGTCTATCCTGTGGCTTCCTATATTTCTAAAACATACTGCAAACTCTGTGGGGTCAGGGGTCACAGAGTTAGGACCCACGAGAGGGTATCCACATGTTCCAGGCATATCACAAGGCTCTTTCTCCCATGTTTCTCCTCTTATTAAAGTTCATCTAGATGTTTCTCATATTTGCAGAAGATGAGTATAAACAGAAGAACTACATCTGCTGTTCTGTGTAAAAAGATTAGGCTTGCTATATATAATATAGGCACTTATTCCCCAGAATTAGCAACCTATATATACTCCAGCACATAAAGCAACAAATGGAATTTACCACTGACCTTCAACTCCTTTGGACCTGTCTTGGGTTGTAAATAAGGATTAAAATTAGACAAGAGTCCTAAGCAAACACAATTTTTATTTGGCTGCTTTTATGTGGAATTGGAAGGAATGTTTTACAATTTGCACATGAATTCTTGATTTATATCCAACTGGGTGTAGCTTCGTGCCTTGTTTTGAAAATGAGGAAGGCACTGTGTTGCGAGACAAGATGAAAATTTATCTAATGGTGTCATTAAGGATCTCCCTGCAGACAACAGGCAAAGCCATACAGGGCACAATATGTTCTGTGGATTCTAATAAGGAAGGACGAACCATGAAATCCTTTCTCATGTATATAGTGAGAAAGCAAATCAATACTGTAAATACTTTTTTTGAAACAGTCACATCAGATCTAGGAAATTCCACTTGAAATGCAAATACCTAATTCAAACTGTGAACAAACACATTTAAACAAGTAGATCACAAAGAAAACTTACCACTTGATGTTCATGTGCTGCAAATAACAGAATCTCCTCAGTTTCTGTAATCTAAGAAAACTTAAGTCCTAAGGAAACAGTTTTTTGAACTGATAAACCTGTCAAAATGGTCAACATGTACATAGCAATGCCCAAATTCATTTAATTTAAGAAAACCTAACCCATATATATCAACGGTAAAGGCCATTTATAAAAGGTTATTTACAATTTGTATTCAATATAGGTTAGCCAAGTAGTTAATACTTATGTTGTAGCCTTAAGGTAACAGAGAAGTATTTATTTGTAGGAAAAGATACTTCAAGAACTGTTTTCTTAATGATTGGTACTTGTAGGTGTAAGATTTTGTAGAGTTTTGGCTTTTTAAGAAAACTTTCATTTTTGTTCTTTGTACTTTCATGCATTGTTTGAATCCATTCTGATAACACTGTTCAATTTTTCACAAATTATAGAATATTTTTAAGAGAAAATAGTAAAGATTCACAAGGTAAATATGCTAAGATGCTTAACACTAGCTAATTTGGGGGAGTTGGATAATAAACAATTGGTCTCTTCCTTGAAAGCTTGTACTTTTAAAATCTCCAAATCTTAAAAATAACATTGCTTTATTTGGTGAAAAATAAAATCTCTCCTTTCTGAAGCATAATACTTAGTGTTTTAGAAGCTAAAAAGTATTATTCTTATAAAGGGATGTTAAATAAAATATTCTGTAAAGAACAAGTGTTCTCAACCCCAGCTACATATCACCATTATGTAGGGCATTTTTAAAAATACCAATTCCTGGGCCTCACTGCTGACCCATTAATTCAGAATAGGGGGAGATGGGGCACAGTCATTTGTACTTTTTTTAAAGTTCCACAGATGATTCTGCAGTGTAGCCAGAGTAGGGTACACTGATACAGGTGAAGGCTCAAGTTAGAGATAAAACTGAAGAATGGAATTGATTATTTCATTGACTTTACCTGCAGTCATTCCCTAGCATTTGCATCCCCCCAAAAATCAGTTAAGGTTTTGCTGAGAGGAAAAAACTTTCAAAACTTAGTGACTTAAAGAAAGTTTTTCCTGATTCTCTGAGTTCTTCGGACTAGGGCCACAGCTCTACTAGGGCTGGATGGGCTTGATGGCATCACTTGCCAGACCCAGGCTTCTCTCCATATGGTCCCCCATTCCCTAGTGGGCTCGCCAGGACTGCTTCACTCGGCAGCCTCAGGGTAGTGCAAACCATAATCAATTAATGGTTTTTATGTCTCTGCTTGTGTCATATTTGCTAATGTTCCATTGGTCAAAGCCAGTCACATGGCCAAAGCCAGATTCAAGGGGTGGAAAAACATTTTCTACACCATGATGGAAAAGTTTCAAAGTCATATTGAACGAAGGCATGCATAAAGCAGTGGAATGAATTCATTCATGAGCATTTTTTTGCAGTCTACCAGAACAAATCAAAATATATTCTTTTTTAGTGGAAACATTTGATAAAGTAAGATATTTATTGCGATCTTTTTTAAAACACATTTTTCTAGTTAATTTTGGGAATGCACATTTAATTTTCATTATAAAAGAAATTCAACAGTAGTGAAGCAACTTTTAAAATTGCTACCTACCCCCCAGTGGTCATAAAAGTAGCATTTAAAAAATAAGAAAAATACAGGCTAAAATAAAAATCCTTAATAAACTCAATACTCAGAGATAATATTTTAGTGTATTTCAGTCTTTGTTTTTATATAAAAACATATATAGTTACATGTTCTTACTGTTATAATTGGCTCTCCTCATGTAACATAACAGTATGTCATTATTTTTCCATGTCATGAAGAATTCTTCACTATAATTTTTAATAGCTCTGTAGCATACCATCATTTGAATGCACTATAATTTATTTAGCAAAGCCTCAAATTATGGGCATTTATGAGGTCTTATCAGTAATAATAGTTAATTGTTTTATGAATAAAATTGGTAATTAATGATAACCAATACATTTACAGCAACTTACTATGTACCAAGCACCATTCAGAATGTTTTAAGTATATGGTGCAATTCATAGCAACTCCATGAGGTACTGTTGTTGCCCTCATTTACCGACAAGGAAACTGAGCAACAGAGAGATTAGGTCACATTGCTAGTAATTGCAGAGCAGGCACTTGAACCCAGGCAATTTAGTTTCAAGGTGTCTCATCTTAACTGCTCTGTTATACTGCCTCTCAAATAATAATTTACAAATAACTTCCTTAGGACAAAATCCAATGCCCTGAACTGCTGAGTCAAAAGATATACACATATTTAAGGGTTTTGAAACAGAGTGTCCTATTGTTCTTTGAAAAATTGTGCTCATTTATAGTCCCACTGGCAGATCTGAGACCCACATTTTCCTTTACCTTCTCTGCCACCGGGTGTTACCATTTTCTAAGCCTTTGCCAGCTAAATAGGTATAAAAAGAGGAGAGGGGTAGATACTATATGGGAAATCTCTGTACAAGTCTATTTTAAAACATTTTTCAAGAGGAGAGGCTATTTTAGGATTTAAACTTTAATGACTGTAGTTCCTAACAAGTTTGAGCTTTTCTTTTTTTTTTTTTTTTAAATTGAGGTGAGCAGTGTTGAAAGATGAGGCCTGGAAACCCAGTGTTGCAAACTACGTGTCAATAGGGTCAGGCAGACAATAGGACTGAGTGAAGCACAGTGGAGACCAGGGCGTCGGGAGAGCCCCTGGCTGCCTAAAGCCCCAGTGAATTGTTGTCAAGGGAGACTGACAATCCAGACTTTCATGGGAAATATGTTTTCCTTAGGGTTCCACGTCCCCCTTTACAGGGGTCAAACCAAACAGGCCTACCAGTCAGATGTGGTTTATGGGCTGTTTGGACAAGATTGCAAAATATCCTTATGGGCATGATTAGCATTTTGGTGTCATCCTGGCTGGACTGCCATCTGTAGCAAACTGATGGACCCAGCCAGAATTACAATTCTGAGGAAATGGCTGGGGCTTGATTAATGACAATCCAAAGCAAAAGAAAAAAAAAATGCCAGTTTAGAGTCAAGCTTTTGAAGGAGATAGACATTAAGCTGGGTTTAGGGGGAGCAGAAGCAGCAATGTAAAATGAGAAATGGAGTAAAGGGTCAGAATTCTAGTAAGAGGTGGAATGGGCACCAGCCAGAGAGGTCTGGGATAATATAAGTCTGAATTTGCTTTCATATGTCATAGCTGAGTGTTTGATAGACATCTCAAAGTGGCTCAAAGAAAAGGACACCAAGTGGATGGTTCAAAGTCATCCACTTCCCCCACATAGAAGAGCAACAGGTTAACAATGGTTATAGAAAGAGCCATCTGGTGGTATTGCCAATGTAGTGGGCAGACCAGAGTCAGAGAGACTGATTTGCAGGCAATTAAAATAGTCTTGGTGAGAGACGTGGAGCACCTGAGCTAAGGCAGTGCCAGCAAAGGAAAGCAACACTCTAATAAGCCAGAGAAGGTTTGAAGAACTGCCAGTAGATTGGAAATTAGTTAAGGCTCAACTGAAAATCAGTTGTTATTAACTAGATGTTAACTAGACTTACTGTGGTGATCATTTCACAATATATAAAACTATCAAATCACTGTGTTCTTCCCCTGGAACTAATGTTAAACGTTAAATTTCAATTTTTAAAAAAAAGGAAAAAAAAAAAGAGGAAACTCTGGGTATACGACCCAGCAGTCTTTATTTTTAACTAGCCCTCCAGTAAGTTTTGCTATATGCTAAAGTCTGAAAACATTACTTCAAAATCTTTCCTTCTTTCCTTCCTTTTTCCTTCCTTTTTCCTTCCTACTTTCCTTCCTTCCTTCCTTCCTTCCTTCCTTCCTTCCTTCCTTCCTTCCTTCCTTCCTTCCTTCCTTCCTTCCCTTTTGTTCAACAATTTGCAGAGTACTTGCTAATTATTTAAACACTTGTATGAGGATGGCTCCATTTATATATCAAAAGACAATGTTCTGATGTTTGTTTAAACAATATGGTATTCTTGAAACACCTGAAAAAAGTCTTATGTGAGAAGACTTCCCTTCTATTCATGCCAGAAACCAAGCTTGCCTGATGTAGTTCTCTGAGAGAACTACCACTCTGTGTGAATGATTTGCCAACAAGTGGGCAGACACTATAATGTGCATTGTTTCCTCCAGGTGCTTGTATTAACATTTAAATAAAAGGCACGCTCCTTTCAGTGGAGAGGCCATTCAATCTCAAACTTTCATGAAACAACACAATCATAATGAATTTGCTAATTGTTTCATACTTTACTAACGAAACTTCACACGTTCAGGAAAACAGAGTAACTTAAGGAAGGTTACAGAGGAAAACTAATAGCCATTTTTTGGCTGCTTGAGTTCTGTGATGTCTAGTAGAGAACCCCTTAAACAGAACTAGTAGTGTTGCAGGAAGTGACATCCAAAGGAGAAAATTGAACGCTCAGACAACTTTGTAAGAGGAAGGAGAATTTAATGCTGGTGGAGAGCGTGGGGCTTTCAACAGACCCAAAGCACGATCTCCCCTTGGTTAGACTTCTTACGGCTTATATACCTTTGCAATGTCCATGCAAGGGGCGCATGATTCCTTTGTCTGAGGTTTCATGTGTGCTTTATGACTCAGGAGGAGGAGGGAGAGTTTCGTGTGAGGGGCTGCAAGCAGGGAGGAATTTCCAAACCTGGTCTTACAGGTCGTTTGTTTTGTAGAACCTGCGACCTTGGCATTATCAGCAACATTATAGGATTCTTGAACAGAGAGACGGGACTCTTGGCTATAAACCAGGAGCAGTACTTATTGATGCCGGCACCTGCTCAGCGGATTCCTACCCAAAGGCTGAGCTCTAATTGTAACAAGCAGTTTTACACAGACTTGTTATTCCTACACAGCTAAAGAGAAGAAACACTTTTTAGAAGGGAAATAGTTCTTTTCTTTAAAATTGTAATAATTTTTTATTTTTCATTTACAGTTGGCATATAATATTTAGAAGGGAAATAGTTCTTAAAGGTTGACTATTTTATTCTTTCATTCCTTATTAGCGTAATTTTGGTGCAGCCCACTGGATAGGTCAAATCCGGGTCTCTCCTCTCATATCCTAGAACTATTTACCCCCATCTAGTCACTTAGTGTTGCTTCTGGCAGCTCTTTTAGCTAATCACATTCTACCCATCATTCAAGATCCACCTCAAATCCTACCCATATACCTTTTGGTGAAGGCTTTTCTAAAGCCTTGTTAAAACAAAGGCTTGTTGAAATAAAGACTGCTGGGTCGTATGCCCAGAGTTTCTGATTCAGTCTGGAGTAGGACTCAATAATTAGATTTCTATGCTTCACCACTTTAGACTGAAGTTTAAAAAGTAGATGTCTTTTAAATAGCTGTATAATTTTTTTTTTTAAGCCAAGGAAGGCTTGAAGAACTGCTGGTAGATTGGAAATCAGTTGGGAGCTCCTGTACTGGATGGAATTTCAACAGCCATAGCTGGAAAGGATTAACTAGTGGATCTGGGTTAATCGTGAAGGTGAAGGATTTTGAAGAATGTCATGGTTTCGTGGAGGAAAGAAGGGAACGTTGTCAGCCTACAAATCTGGAAGCAGTAAAACCAAAGGCCTTAACTGCCTCAGAAGAAATTTGCCATAATTTAAGGGGTATATTACTAAGAGCTACAGAAGATAAACAGCTAAAGAGAAATGTAGGCAAAGGGCCAATGGATCAAGGTCATGACTGTAAGGAAATCTGAACTATTCTGGGACAAGGACTGCCCACTTTTCTAAATACTCCACTAACATTTCACCAGAAGACTATCCAGGAAAGACTTTTGAGTAGAGGTATCCAGGCTGCTAATAAAAATATCAATAAATATAAACCCTTCTGGATACACTAAGCTGACAGCTCCAAGAACATTGCATTTACAGCTTTAACCCCAGAAGCTCCTCTAGAACATGGAGGAAACCATTTGTACAAGTCAATAAATTATCTTGAAACTAAATCAACTAGTTATTTCACATGTCCACACTCCTGAGCAATCCATTTAAATTTCCTAGGCTCTAGTTTACACAGATTGGCAATGAGGGAGGAACATATTAAAATATTAAAACATTAAAAATTCTAAAACCTCTTTAGATCTATCTAAAACTCTAGTTTTTTCTTCCTTTCATCATTCTGACTATTCCTTCTACAACCAAGGAAGCATCAATTTGTTGGCAGCAATTATCAGAAGTGAATAAAGAGCTGTCATTTTAAGGATATTATGCCATTCACTATTTCAGTGACTGCAGAACTGTAGAAAACATCCACATGAAAAAAAAAATCCACCATCTCTTTTAGTATGTTTCAGGTATTAAAAATCCTAAGTGATTAATGAACCATTGGTAGGTGAAAATAATGATGTATCTTTTTATTTCTAAAAATGACCCCAGTTAACAATGAGAAAAAGAGGCTGCAAGTTATTTAACACTGTGTCTTGCAGTTATTAGGTAATTTTCCATTTTTTATTGTTAAAGCTAATCTGCAATGAACTTTGTGTATTTTTATATTGTGTTGAATTTGCACAAGCACAATTACTAAATCAGTAAAGCAAGTATGATTCAGATGTAT